>JAQIUQ010007697.1:72500-130000 GCA_030378365.1 Hybognathus amarus | reverse complement strand
CATCAAAACATTGGTCTCGTACGGCGGAGAAAAAATCAGCAGAGCCCCACTGTAGCCACATAAAACTGTGCTCCACATATCTCATGAAACGTCTTCAAATACGGATTTATTTCTGTAACATCCCTGCATTTTTGCCTGCACTCTTCGCCCAAACACTCAAAAGACATGAAATCCACTGTGTGTATCCTTCGTCCTCCATCACGCCTAAAATTGCGCACTTTTCTAATGACGTACGACTCGCATTTACTGGGGAATATCCGATTTGTCTGCTTACATGGCACACGCAAATGCACATTATCCGATTTATTATATGAGTGAGGCCTGAATCCGTGCATTTTTTTCCTGCTTACACGTTCACCGGTCATATCCAATCTGTGCCACATGAGAGGAAAAAAACGGATTTGTGTCACTTGAACCATAAATGTGATGTTGGACTTACCTGTATGTAGCGGAGGGCGCTCCTCAGGACACTCAGATTGGAAGTTTTCTTTTCATCCACATTAGGAACGTTCTTCTTGAGGGTGTCAAAACATTCTTTTAGATGTGCTCGTCTGCGACAGAAAGAAAAGCACTAATCATTTTTTTTGAGCAAAGCAAGTGAGAGTTAAGACATGTTGACGCGAAGCAATTTGGTGATGCAAGTAACAGCAATGAGGTCACTAGTAGGGCAAAGGCCTTCAAGCCAATAAAACAAATAGTGCACTAATTGCAAATCGACCAAAGGTTTATGTATCTGTGATCAGTCCTGCAACCAAGCAACTTACATAAAGGCGACTGCACCTCAAACTCAATGAGTTCATAAGCTCCGCTTCCGCTTGTCCAAACATATAAGCACAAAAATGAAAACAGAAGTTCACCCACCTGTTCTTTTCCAGCTTGTTGTGAACTTCTCGAGTTCCAGCTCTGCAGGGAAAATATTAAATACGTTTCTACGCTGCATGTAAACTTTCATAAATCAACCCATTACATTTCATATCATGGTCTCTTGCACGTGTGTACAAAGAAGTACTTTACTGCAAATTTTTTTTAAATAAGTCATCGCTCACCCTCATGTCATTTCAAACACTTTTTTCTTTCAAGGAACACAAACGATTGTACATGCAGCTCTAACACAAATAAAGACAGCACACACTAGCCAAGTCAAAAACAAACAAAATATATTAGGGAAGTCAAACGATTAATTGACATCCAAAATAAAAGTTTGTGTTTACATAATATATGTGGGTGCACTGTGTATAATTACTTTATATATATATATATATATATATATATATATATATATGTGTATATATATATATGAAGAGTTCAGATGCAAAAGCCTCTAAATGCCATTTGAAATTTTCTTCTAAAATGACCATTTTTATCAAGCTTGTATATTTAAGTTCAGTAATTTCACTTAAATGACAATTAATAGGTAATCTTCATTGCCATTTAAGTGAAATTATTGAACTTTAATATACAAGCTTGATAAAAATGATCATTTTAGAAGAAAATTTCAAATGGCATTTAGAGGCTTTTGCATCTGAACTCTTCATATATATATAAATACACACATGCTTGTATATATTAAGGAAATATTTTCATGTACATACTATATACACTAGACTTTGAGAATGCCAAATTACAGAAACAGCAATGGTCACGATATTTTTTCTTTATAAACATGAATTAAAAATAACAAATAGCAATACATTCAAAATGTAAAAATACAATCTACTCGACCTTACTGCAAAAAATGTGCTTTTAATTCATCGTGTAAAGCCATGACATATTACACGTCTTCACGTGATGCGAATTCGCAGGTCAGAGGTCACCAAACTTAGGAACGCAGCGAAATGCTAAACTTTTTGTCCGCATATGAATGGAAGTCAATGGAAAGAAAAGTGTAGTGTGAGTGATTAATGCAGATTATTAAGCGAATATTAACGTTAGTTAAAAGATACAGAAGAATAAGAATAAAACATGTTATTATCCGATTAGGTGCGAGTTAAATCTTTTATGAATTTGAATCACTGTGCAAGTTAAATTTTGCTCCATTTACAAACAGTTAATAATAGTGTTTCAAATAATAATATTAATAGTGTTTCAAATTAAGCCTACCATACATTATGTTCACATCTCTGCTAGCAATTTCACAGTGTCGGTACTCGCAACTTTTGATTATCTTTTACCACAACCCTTCAACATCAACTTTAAGTTAAAAGGATAATCAGGCTTCTGATAAAAAAAAAATGTCCTCTTTTATTATTCAACTTATTTGTTTGCGTGTCTTTATTTTATCTTTTTGCTTTTAAGTTTTTTGTTTTGTTTGTTCATGTAAGTGGAGTGGAACTCTGTATAAACCCAAGTGGGTTTCGTTCCCCTCCTTGTACTGTATCCTTGTGATTTCCGTGCAGAACAAAATAAATAAATAAAATAAAGCTAATGTGGGGTAATGTGAATGTGAAACTACACTTTTGGACCACACACTTCTGTTTCTAATCAGCAATCGATATGATTCGTTCATGCTTAGGGTTACACTCTTTCTTTCATAATCTCCAGGCTCCCTGAAGTAGCCTTGGCCACCCCATTTATGCAAATTTTGTTCCAACATAAAACAAATTGTACTGTTTTCTCCCAAATATCACTTCACAGAATAACTAAAGTTAAAGTTGGGTTTGGAATGACATGAGGGTGAGTAAATGATGAAATCACAAATCAAATCTTGCAAACACAAAGCATGACCCGAGGGCCAGCGTTACTTCTGGGTCACCGTACACGACAGCATCCTACTTTTCAAAACTGCAATCTCCCAACAAAATAGCCAACCCAGTTTCATTCAGTTAAGATTACATTATAAGACTCCTACAA
Organism: Hybognathus amarus; assembly: GCA_030378365.1. Lineage (NCBI taxonomy): Eukaryota > Metazoa > Chordata > Actinopteri > Cypriniformes > Leuciscidae > Hybognathus > Hybognathus amarus. Next base: position 127,150 of record JAQIUQ010007697.1, on the reverse strand, counting down.
TTTAATCTCCACTGCTTTGAAAAATCCCTTCAGCTTTCTTGTAGGGCTGCACGAATAATCGAACTCAGACAGAAATCGTGAAATGGCTTGGTGCAATAATCTGCGGTTTTCTGTAAAAATAAAGTATTGTAACAGTACAGTTACAAATAAAATCTATTAATAATATATTATTTTTGTAATAAAACATAGTATATTAGATCAATAATAGTAAATATGTCTTATTTTGATGTTAGTCAGCATTTTTTATTCTGTAATAATGATGATTCTTATTATTATAGTTATTATTTTATAGCCATATTGATATATAAACATACATATACACACACACACATTATATATACTAGTGCTGTCAAATCGTTTTATATATATATATATATATATATATATATAATATTATATACATATTTATATGTATGCATGTATGTGCGTGTACACAACCATTTACGTATATATATATATATATATATATATATATATATATATATATATATATACATACACATACACATACACACTACCGGTCAAAAGTTTAAGGTCGATAAGATTTCTTATGTTTTTAAAAGAAGTCTTTTACTGCTCACCAAGGCTGCAATTTTTTGATAAAAAATACACAAAAAAACACAGTAATATTGTGAAATATTCTGACAATTTAAAATGACTTTTTTATGTTAATATATATTAAAATGTAATTTATTCCTCTGAAAAAAAGCTGAATTTTCAGCATCATTACTCCAGTCTTCAGTGTCACATGATCCTTCACAAATCACTCTAATATGATGATTTTATGCTCCAAAAACATGTATGATTATTATCCATGTTGAAAACAGTTTTTTACATTTTTATTTCAGGATTCTTTGATGAATAGAAAGTTCAAAAGAACAGCTTTTATCTGAAATGGAAAGCTTTTGTTACATTAAACACTACCCTTTAAAAAGTTTGGGGTCAGTAAGAATTTGTATTTTATTTTTTGGGGAAATAAATAAGAAATCAAACTTCTATTCATCAAGGATGAGTTACATTGATCAAAAGTTACAGTAAAGACATTTATAATGTTAGAAAAGATTCTAAATTAAATAAAAGCTGTTCTTTGAACTTTCTATTCATCAAAGAATCCTGAAATAAAAATGTAAAAAACTGTTTTCAACATGGATAATAATCATACATGTTTTTGGAGCATAAAATCATCATATTAGAGTGATTTGTGAAGGATCATGTGACACTGAAGACTGAAAATTCAGCTTTTTTTCAGAGGAATGAATTACATTTTAATATATATTAACATAAAAAAAGTCATTTTAAATTGTCATTATATTTCAAACTGTGTTTTTTGTGTTTTTTTAATCAAAAAATTGCAGCCTTAGTGAACAGAAGAGACTTCTTTTTAAAAACATAAAAAATCTCACCGACCTTAAACTTTTGACCGGTAGTGTATATATATATATATATTGGATAAACAAAAACTTTTATGTCAGATTAAACTCAAATGAATATATTTGACAGCCAGTATATAAAGTTAGATATATATTGTGCTGCTCTACTTTCTTGTATAAACCACAAAACATGGCTCACCCTCCAGGTCTCCTTTTCCCGTCCAGGTTGCGTGGATCTTCCGCAGTGGCTCCATTGGTCCTGGGCGGTGGTCCTGCCTGGGCCGGCGTGGGCTGAGGTTGGGGTAGCGCTGGCTGGGGCAGGAGGGTGTGTTGCTGTGGTGTGTGCTGGGCTGTGATGATGGGGGCTGGATACGACTGCAGCAGTGTCTGCGTCTGCTGTGCCTGCAGCTGTTTGGCGCCGTTGTTCGACGGAGACAAGCTGTTCGTTTCTGTTTTTACATGTGCAATCATGTGACGGTGCTGCTGCTGAGGAGGAGGAGGAGGGGAGTGGGCATCTTTGCCATTGGGGCTGAAGAGCGGGGCTGCTGGCGGGGACAGGGCCGTGGCCAAGGAAGTGACCACTGGCATTGGAGAGACCGTGTGGAGGGATGAAGCAGTCTGAATGGGAAGGCCTGCAGGGTTGGCAGGGACCACCGGGATGGGAATGACAGCTATGGGAACAGGTGGCGGGAGGGGAGGGGGCGGGAGCCCGGAGGGTGGTGCTGGTGCTGGCGGGTGCGACCCGAGCCGCATGTCTTCTGCCCAGGTCACATGGTTGAGTTGGACAGTCTGGATAACCGGGGCGGAGAGCTTCTGCTCAGCCTCACGGGACAGAAGGGCTTTCTCTCTCTGCTGCTCCTCCTCTGTAGAACAACAAAAAAGACAAATGCATGTTAAGACCGTTCTGCTATTTGAGATTAAAGCATTAGATCACTTTTGAAAAACTTTTGCTGATAATTTACTCACCCCATGTCATCCAAGATGTCCATGTCTTTCTTTCCTCAGTCGAAAAGAAATTAAGGTTTTTGATGAAAACATTCCAGGATTTTTCTCCATATAATGGACTTCAATGGGAACCAAACGGTTCAAGATCCAAAAGATCATTAATAACAGTTTCAGATGCAGCTTCAAATGTCTTTGAAACGACACCAGATGATGAATAAGGGTCTTATCATGCGAAACAATGGGTTATTTCAACACTTATTCCAAAAATGTAACTTTTCTAAGGACAAATGGTAGCCTAGCTCTATTCTGGACTGGAGGCGCATTTGTAACGTCACGTAATACGTAATTACGTTCAAAAGGTCACGGCGACGTAGCCGGAAGTACAGAATCAAAATCGTCCGACATCGTTATTTTACCTTTTAATTCCTTTTTTTTTTTGTAAACGGCGTTTGAGTTAGTTTGCACGTTCTACCAATGCGTTCAACTCACTGACTCTGTACTTCCAGCTACGTCGCCCGTGACCTTTTGAACGTAACTACGTATTACGTGACGTTACAAACGCGCCTCCAGAATAGAGCTAGGCTAATATTTGTCCTTAGAAAAGTTACATTTTTGGAATAAGTTTTGAAATAACCCATCGTTTGCGCATGATAAGACCCTTATTCATCATCTGGTGTCGTTTAAAGCCCTTTGACTCTGCACTGAAACTCTCATTTGGACCTTGAACCGTTTGGTTCCCATTGAAGTCCATTATAGGAGAAAATCCTGGAAATGTTTTGATCAAAAACCTTAATTTCTTTTTGAACTGAAGAAAGAAAGACATGGACATCTTGGATGACATGTGGGTGAGTAAATTATCAGCAAAAGTTTTTTCAAAAGTGAACTAATCCTTTAATAACCTCCTTTTTCCTAACTAACGAAACAGCATTTTAGATTTTGGAAGGGGACGCATTTCTGGTTTGGGGAAGTTCCTCTCAAAAAGACTGATCTTTCCGAATCATAAGGCTGGGCTACAAATCCGTCAGTTTGAATGTAAAATGTCCTTTAATGTATATTTTCAGACGTCAGGAGAATAATGTAACGTTACCTCTTTTAAGTCACTGCATGCATTATTTTTATTCCACTGTAACAGTGTGAAAAACAACAACATATAGCCTACTGTGCATTTGTGGTTTGCGCTCCTGATTTCCTTCACGATATACCCCATGAATAAATCACTGATATACACTGAAGAATCTCTCATTCTTCTCCCCAAATTTTCACATGGATGCTTTAAAATGTCCCCGTCTCTCCTTTTCACTTCTAATCCCTATTAGCGGTGTTTACTGGAATTTTTCTAAAGACGGGAAATACAATATTTATTATCTGTCAAAATGATGGAAACCCCTTTGAAATACGTTCCGGTTAATGAACATTTTTGATTAAGACAACGTATGTTACATAAATATTACTGCTGCAGAAATAATCAAGCTTTTGGGGTTATTGTGAAAATCATTATTATTGCATAGGAAACCTTTTGCTGATGCCTGATTGTTTATAGTTTAATAGAAGTTACTCCCATAATTCAGGAGTACGGAAGCCCTGAACCGCAAGGTGAGAACAAAAGAAAGAAAACTTGTTATTTCGAAATAATATCTCCTTATTTCGACTTAATAAATTGTTATTTCAACATAATTTCTCGTTATAACGACATAATATCATTATTACGACATATCTCGTTTTTTCAACATAATATCTTGTTATTTCAACATAATATCTATTTCCGATATATCATTATTACGACATAATATCTCGTTATCACGACATATCTCAATATTTTGACATCGTTATTTCAACATAAATATCTTATTATTTCGACAATATCTTGTTATTTCAACATAATATCTTGTTATTACAACATATCTTTTTCCGACATATCGTTATTACGACATATCTGCGTTATTACGACATATCTCAATATTTTGACATAATCGTTATTTCAACATAAATATCTTGTTATTTCAACATCTCGTTATTACGACATAATATCTCGTTATTTCGACATATCTCGTCATTACGACATAATATCTCGATCATTGCGACATAATATCTCGATATTCGACATAAGTCGTTATTTCAACATAAATATCTTGTTATTTTCGACATAATAAGGGACACATTCTAATATGCATTAAGCTACATTTCAGCGTTCTTATAATGAGTTACTATGGGAGGAAAATGCTTAACATCAATACTGATTAAGAAATGCACACACAATTATCCGTGAGCTTGATAAATGTTGCAGATGTTTTAGGCTACTATCCACAAACAAATAGCTTTCAATTATGATTTAATTATCACAATATATTATGTCGAAATAACAACTAAGTCGAAATAACGAAATATTATGTCATAATAATGAGATATTATGTCAAAATGACGAGGATATTCACATTCATACTACCCTAATGTATTTGCCTGGTACATTAATAGCCTGAAGTAAATGGACAGATTTCAAAGGGTGTTTTTTAACATTTATTATACAGCCGATGGTAGTTCTGATTGACTTTTGGTGTATTTTTTATTTTATTTTTTACATTTGAGCAAGAGGAGTAGAAACTAAACTATAGCCACAGCCCACAGCTAATACAAACCAGTCGCAATACTAGTGATCAATGCAAATTTAGAGATAAGTAATGGAACTAATTAGTGCTTGTCTAAGCTCTGACTAAAAAAGCTCTCAGGACTGTGAAGTGTAAAATAATGAGAAGCTGCAGGCCAACAGAAACAACCCTGTGATTTAATACATCTGTGCTGTGTACGCTCTTCATCTAGCCTCAAAGCCTGCAGTGTCCCTATAGTTTCCATTGAAAACAGAAAAAGCCAATGAAGGGCACAGTAATGCATGACTCTGGGTCTAAATTGCGTGAGGTATGTGATCTAGCTGTCCAGAGCGGTCTGTCTCTTTAAGAGAGAAGCCCCAGTAAGAGTGTTGTCTGGTCTCCAGCTCGACACTGACATCACACAGCAGTCTGCAGCCGAAGCCAAGAGCCGCCGTGGGGAATCTGAGGCCGGGCCGTACCATCTGCAGCCGAAAATGCCACCAGCACCGGATGATTTCCGTGATGGATGGACCTATTGTTTAGCCCCGTCGATCCATATTCAGTTGCATCTGTGATATGACTTCAGATCGATTTTTGAATTTTAATATGACGGGAGCAATTTGGGCTCCGGCCAAGTGTCGTTTGCACTGCAAGGACTAAACTCGGACAAATCACGAGTATGGGTCAACTTCACTGTGCAACTTGTAACCAGCAAATGAAAGCATGCCCTAGACAAATGGGTGACCTGATGCAAACCCAGATCTGGTACACATGTGCTGACACTATACGCTTGTCTCAGGAAGCGTTCGAACCATGATATACGAGAATCCTCCTGCATCAGCAGAACTAATAATCCTGAGTGCAGAATCAGAATCAGAAAAAAAAATACTGAGATCATGCATATTATATAACAGGAGAGGAAAAATACATACTGAATAGTAATTTCCCTTGATATTTACATGCATACAAATAAATAAACAGCATAGTAACCAGCAGGAATGGAATCACAAACGCTTCAAGGGCACTCCTGAAGTGAACTGTGTCATTGTGCAAACATTGTACAGCCGGACTAATAAGCTCTCAACGGCTCATGAATATGTTGCTCTCCATAAGCAGCTCTTGAGACGTCAGGACACAGATGAGATACTATGATGGTGCAGCGGGCTTTAAAGGAGTAGTTCACTTTTAAAAAAACTTTTGCTGATAATTTACTCACCCACATGTCATCCAAGATGTCCATGTCTTTCTTTCTTCAGTTCGAAAAGAAATTAAGGTTTTTGATGGAAACAATCCAGGATTTTTCTCCATATAATGGACTTCAATGGGAACCAAACGGTTCAAGGTCCAAAAGACAGTTTCAGTGCAAACTGTTCAAAGGGCTTTAAACGATTCCAGACGATGAATAAGGGTCTTATCAAGCGAAATGATCGCTCATTTAAAAAAAAAAAAACAATGTTTAAGTTTTATAAGCTCAAATGCTCGCCTTGCTCTGTTCTGTGACGCACGTTTGTGACTCCTGTTCGAACTCGTTCATCAAAATGAACAAATCTTTTTCTGAGTCAATTTGTTTGTTATGTCTGTTGAATGAACCAAATGACACTAAAAAAGATTTGTTCATTTTGATAAACAAATTCGAAACTGTCTTTTGGACCTTGAACCGTTTGGTTCCCATTGAAGTCCATTATATGGAGAAAAATCCTGGAATGTTTTCATCAAAAACCTTAATTTCTTTTCGACTGAAGAAAGAAAGACATGGACATCTTGGATGACATGTGGGTGAGTAAATTATCAGCAAAAGCTTTTTTAAAGTGAACTACTCCTTTAAATAAACATGGCATACATTAGAACTGTGTATTTGGGACAAAGGAACCTCCTAATAAAGTTAAATTCTATTTTCACAGGCTAATGCGGAAATCATGACCAAATGAAGAGTTCAGATGCTAAGCCATTTGAAATGTTCCATTTGACAATTTTCTATCTAAACTTGTACCATTTCAGTTCAGAATTTCACTTAAATGGCAATGAAGATTACCTATTAATTGCCATTTAAGTGAAATTACTGAACTTAAATATACAAGCTTGATAAAAATGATAATTTTAGAAGAAAATTTTAAATGGCATTTAGAGGCTTTTGCATCTGAACTCTTCAAATATTCTCCAACAAGCTAGACCAGAATAGCACAAAAGAGTTTAAGAGGCTTTTGATCAATTGCATGAACTTTACTCACATTAAAAGAAATTACCAATATAATCAAATGCAAACATGACATTTGATTTACCAACAAACTTATCAACCTAACCTCTGTGTTAACTCATAGATAAGCAAGTGTGTGCCGGCTGATAAAGGGCTCTTTTATAATTATAGGCAGCTTGGAAAACATAACAAAAATAACAAATAATTAGTGTCTGGACAACTAGTTAACTTAAGGACCATTCATGTCTTAAACTCTTTATATTAATTTAATTTAGGCCTATGTATAGAGCAAGTGAAAGCTTAACCAGGTTTGACTGTATTAAAAATGAAAGGAAATTCTCTTCGTTGGTCAGGAAATGGGGGATCATTTGCATTTCCTTCAACATGAAGCCCCACAAAGAGATAGAATAGGCCACATTTGAGATTGCATGTAAGTTTCTACATCTAGTGCAAGGTCAAATATTGTGTATTGTGTAAGTGTATGCGAAGTTTGTACGTTTAAATAAACCCTTTCAGGAGAAAGACCTTGCAGAGATGTTCAAAAATACGCCAACTGCACTTCATGTTCTGCATTCTATTCATCTGTATACCAAGAAAATCAAACACAGTCTGCAAAGCTCTTAGATGTGCATGTAAAATGCACATTATATAACTTCTGCATTGAGGGAGTGTGGCGTTGCCCTATTTTCTCCCAGTTGTGACCTGGGGAGGGGGGCTGTCTGGCGCGCACGTGGTCGAAGAGGGCGGTCTTTCAGCACGCGGTATTTGCTGTGGGTGTGGCTCTACTGACACGTCACCTCGAGAATGAAACAAAAAGCCCTCCGCTCTGTTTAAAGCGATAAATACATCACGACTATAATCTTAAATCGACAGCTTTATTGAATATTATAGGAGTATAGTACTCCAACAACAAGCAAAACGAGTTTAATCACGATGAAGTGTAAAGGGAAAAGTAGGCTGGTCTTTAAAGTCATGAGTGAGATAACCACTCAGCAATGTCATTATGTAAAAAAAAACCCTTTGGTCTAATGCCACCGCCCAACGCATAAGAAACACGACATTCGCTACTTTCAGCAAGCCTGTTACAATTGTAGCTGTATTTTTTTTATTTCACAAATACAACATACGTGCAAATATGTTTAACTTACGTTGTCTGACTAAATAAAACGTAAATAAATAAATAAAAACGACGCCCCGTGCACTGGGGTGAACGTACCCACCCACCGCAGCGCTATTGAGCGAGTATAGTAGCACACTATATATAGCATGGATTTAACCCGGAAACCGAGTGAGCGAAATATGCCCTAGTCACCAAGACTGCACCCAACAAAGCGTGGAAACCCGTGAACATGACCACTAAACCAGCTCTTATTCGCAATGCTGATTTGCCGCGGGTTTTCCCTCAATATTCTAGCTATTTATCTTATGAGCCGGCATGAAAATGCAATTCGCTGGGCAAAATCCCAAACAGTTCATGCGTATGTAATTTATCCTGTAGATGTATGCAATCCCCTAGTTCCCCCCCGCCTTACCACGTGTAATCTGTTGTTGCTGGGATTGCCACTCCAAATACCTGGCCGCTTCCAATAGAGTATCGATACTCATTTTGAATACCGATACTATAAGTTCCCGTTAAAATGTATGCAAGTCCCCCGATACAAATAAACGTGTTGGCTTAATCACAGTAAAATCCACTGGTTTCCTGAAGATAGTCATAAGACATCCAGGGCGCTCCCGAAATTCATCAGACACACATTACTTCACTGGCAACAAGATGGCGATTGGAGTAACAGAAAACACAACAAGTCGAAAGGCATCCCGTCCAGGGTCCGCCCTCGTCGTGCTACTCCTCCCTCATACTACCAGTGATTAAAAACTAGGGCAGAACACGCTGTCACGATAAGCGATAGGATCGGGAATCCATGATGAACATAACATCGCAAATGACATCGAAATGTGTGTATAAATGATCAAGACTTCGGGATGAGATTTATGACACAATAAATGATGTGTAAGTTGGTTTCCGGTCCCTTACTAGAACATAAAAGGAGGAAATAGTGTGAAACGTCTATGGACTCCAGTTTCCGGGTTTTCGCGGTGGTCCTACCCTGCAGTGCATTAGCACATGTCGATGCAAGGGAACCAATGGGCGTGGAGAACAACAAGGCATGGTGTCTGTCCACATGGGCACCCGCTAAAGACTGAGCGAGGCTCATTTGCATGGCGAGACCATGTACGGCAAGCCGCATTACATGTATTCCTCTTTACTGTAACAATGTTGCGTTAAATATGATAATTTCTGGGTTATTTGATAATAGACAGAAGTTAACATGCTTGGTTAGTTTTATACACTAACCCATTTGCTGGGTTGTTTTTGAATTATTTTTTTTACATTTCTTTTTAAATAATAAAAATGCACTTTAAAATCTGTTACAGGTTACATAAAAAAAAAAACAGATTTACCCTTGTACCATCTGGTCCTTCAGACATTTAAGGCCTTGTCCACACAGACAGGTATTTTTACGACCGTGAAATTTCTTCCACGGTCCGGCCGTTCGGAAACGTAGTATCAGGTCACTGAAACCGAACATTTTGAAAACCCCTGCCAGGGTGCGTATTTTCTGAAATGCTGGTTGCAGTGTGGTCAGGTAGACAGTGAAACCGGAGTTTTTGATGGCTTCTGATTGGCTAACGTGGCTTTATGGTTTGGGTTATGTCGCCGCCTGCTGGTGTTGAATGCTCTACGACAGCGCTTGATCGCGTGTTTTTGCATTGTAATGTGGATGGAGGTTTTTCACATTATGATAGGCCCATTTGTCATTTTAGGTTTCAGAAGGGTGACATGCCTCGATCATGTGCCCTTTTGCCGAGATCAGATTTTTTAAACTTGTCGAAGTCAAAATGACTACTTTTTTAGTTTACTAGTAGGCCTAATTAAACATTTTCTAACACTTGGAATGCACACTTTCTGATAAGATAGACTAGCCTAAATATATATTTTATTCAGTTAGAACAATGCTGGGTTGTTCGAACCCAATTTTGGTCAAAATATGGACAAACCCAAATAATTATTAGTTCATTAGTTAAAAATGTCATTTCAATTTTTACCTAACTTCAACTTTCACTTCCAACTGTAATTTTTTTATTGCATTTTTTTAACCCAACATTTGGGTTTGTTAATAATTTGACCCAAATTTGGGTTGAAACAACCCAGCATTTTCTTGAGTGTACTGGGAAACGATATGCTATTGCAATAAGAATGAAAAAAGTAGTTAACTGAAAGAGTTTGTAATCATTTTTGTTACTAGTACATTATGTTACTAGTTTTTAGTTTTAAGGAATACATGTGATATCGGCTTGCCATAAAACGTGAGCATGCCTCTGCCTCACTGTCTTGCAACCTGCCAATCATCCTGAACGAGTCTCTAAATGGCCACGCCCAGATCGTGGTTAAGCTCAGTTGAAAGCGAATGTTCGCTAAACTACCACGAAAACAAAGTGCAAAAATCGCTGCGCCTTGGCTTTACAAAGATTTTTATTTTGTATGCGGTAGTTGCACACCAACATGTTTGTCTGGTGCGTGTTTTGTTTTATCCTGCTATTCCTGAAATTAATAAAAGTTCTTGAGCAACCGAGGGCGCGGTGAACAGACGCAGTCACGAGTGACGTAACTCAAATATTCAGCTCAGCTTGTTTAACAGGCCAGCTGTGTCACTGAATAAACAAATTATTATGATTTTCACAAAAATGTCGGAATATATTTATTAAGAAATTTAAATAAGTAACAGCTAAAAGCAAAGACAGCGCGCGAGTTTAGCTTACTAGTAGCCGAGTCAGATAACACTTCATTCAGGTCTGAAAAGCTGTTCAATATTTAAATATAATTATATTTAATTTAAATTGTATATTTAAACACATCGTATTATTGCTTTAATAACTTTTTTTATGAATATAAACATTAATCCATTCAATATACTGACCTCTATAACCTTAAAAGATGATCTAGAATTCATACGTTTAAAAAAAATCGGTCTATTTCGCAATATAAAGACTTTTTAAAGGCACTTGTATTATTTAATATTCAGTATTGTGAATAAACAAGCGTGTTTGTGTGGTGGTGCTGTAACCGCATTGTGGCTCGTGCCATGCTGACATCTCTATGAATGAGCGCTTGCATGGCAACAGACTGTGATTGGCTGATTTGTAGGGATACCCTAGATGACCAGCACACTGTCAGGGTGTCTCGGCCAATCAGCACTGAGCTCAGAGGTGCGTAATACACGCTCACAAAAATACACACGTACAGACAGACAACATTAACTGCATGCCAGTGTTTCACACACATAAACAGCAGATGCCGACACACGCAGCTCATGTATTAGACGGTACAGTTGTGCTCAGTATGCAGCACTGAGACGAGTCTGCTATTCACAGCTCTTCCCATGAGCTATTGCAGGGTTGATGAAGATGATGATGATGATGATGTCTGTCTACTGTGACCTCTGCAAAGTCAACAGCATACAGAAAACATTTTAACCGCTCTGTTTGTGTGTTCTATACTATATATCTGTGATTTTTGTTTTATTAATACGTGAAATGAAAAGACATGTTGGTAAATACTTAATTTTTACAATGGATAAAGATAGAGAGCTTGTATAGGGGTTATTTGTCATGCAAATAATTATAATGCAAAACGTATAGGCTACATTTTTATATAGATATTCTTGAGCCTTTAAGTTAAATTCAGTTAAGTTCATTTTGAGTCGTAAGAGATATGCTAAATAAAAATGCATATAGAGTTTAATATCGAAACCAAATGTTAACAAATATCAAGCCAAGACTCTCAAAATACATCATTGATTTGTATATTTATTTTAAGAAGAAATATAACCATTGTTTGACAACATTCCAGAGTAATATTTATGATGTTTTTATGTTTTGATGTAAAAATATGTAGGTTTGACATATTGACTGTCATTAGTTACCTGTCAGAATAAAAATAAATAAAAACATGTAATACCATATGTCAGACTGATAAATTAAATTTCCAATGAACATGAAATTTCAAGAATTCTCAATTTTGTTTTAAATGAAGGAAAAAGGAGTAATTGTTCTAATAACAAGCTTAAGGTTTAACATGTTAAAAACGCAAAATTGTTCATTCACTTCATTAATGAGAACGTATTAGATCAGATACAATGTGGGATTTAATTAAAAATCATGCTATTTGTCTTTATAAGCTATACGCTTACATCCCACGGGTCCAAACGGATCCAGGAAAGCTGAAGTCGCATAGATGTTTAACATTCGGGGTTAAAGAAATGAGTCTGGAAGATTCTGTTTTTTTAATGTAAGAACTCCCTCTAGTGGTGAACTGGCAGATGGACGGACGGACGGAATTTTGATAGATGATACAGTACTGAATAAATACTACTGTCATGTACCATAGTATTTACATTATACTCCAAGCATAGTGCAAAAAATATATACTATATAAAAAAACTATTACTATTGCCATTATCTGGGGACACTTAATAATCAACAGTTATTACTGATCTGAACACTGCTGAACTGAGCTAAGCGATGACATCATTTTACAGAACTGCTTTATAGATGAAAGTAACTAATTTAATATAATAATGATTTGATGATCTGTAACAGCAGAAGTGAAGCTGCTTTGAAACAAATCACTCCCGTATGGTGAATCTAGATACAGGAAATTAAGACATTGGCTATAATGTCACATGGTTGGCCATTGTGTATGTGCGGTCATATGGTGTCTGTTACAAACACTGACCATCTCATTAGACTCCTTAGAGAGAGTTGAGTCTTCTGTCACGCACACACACACACACACACACACACACACACGCACACACACACACACAGCACACACACACACGCACGCACGCACGCACACACACACACACGCACACACACAGTGACTGTTGCCAGGATACAGGAGCTGCCATCTACATGTCTGATGTAGTGGGCTGAAATATATATTGAGAGAATATCCTCAGCACTGGGGATGTAATGAGGCCTAAAACAAATGGGAAGAAATACTTGTCTTTCTACATCTCTCTCTCTCGCTCTCTTAGAAACATTGCAAGTTATATTGTCAGTTTATTCCATTGAAGAATATAAAATCGCTTTATATTTCAGCCTGAACAAACCAGCAAATAAAAATAAATAGAAGCTAGACATGATCAACATCTTCAGGTGCCGTGTCCATGCGCATCACCCACTGTTTCCATGGAAACCAGTGTTTTGGCACCAACCATGTTGGAGTTTTCATGCATCAGTGCGTGGATTAAACTACAAAATGTTCAATAATGAGTCTTTGTATGACAGGGTTTGTGATTTAACATACGAATGCTGCCTTAAGTTATGGCTAATGTCTGAAAATTAATTTATATTTCTTCTGAGGATAAGTGGATCATTTATTTGGTTCTCTTTATTTTGGTCTACTGCAAACCAATTGAATATGTACATCAGACAGCAAAACAGAGCATTGCATTTTCTAGAAACCACAATATGTAGTACCATATTGTGATGCATGCAATGCAAACAATTTAAATAAATAATATTATGTAAATTAATAATATATTTAATATTTTTATAATATCAAATATATTTTTTAGGCTGTCAAATGATTAATCACATCCAAAATAAAAGTTTTGTTTACATAATATATGTGGGTGCATATACTTATATATATAAATACACACCTTTGTATATATTTAAGAAATATTTTGATGTTTATACTGTATATAGATTTATATATAATTTATATTATATATAAATAATATTTTTATTTAAATATACATGCATGTGTGTGTATTTATATATATATATATATAAAATAATTATACACAGTGCACCCACATATATGTATGTAAAGAAAAACTTTTATTTTGGAATGCGATTAATAACGATTACTGATTTGGCAGCCCTAATATTTTTAAATAATTGGTTGTATTTGTAAGCTTAGTTTATTTTTCTCCTCAAACATTACTGAATAATATTAAATTCCACCTATTTTCCAAAAAAAAGCCAATATATTTGTCCAAAACTGTAAGAAAAACAACAACAGATGGGCTGATTTATATTTACAGATATTTTATTATTTTAATTATGTCGCAAACAATGACATCAAGATATACTGATGAACAATTATTTATTTATGTGAGTGCATCAACAGTGAGACCACAAAAAGCAGAATGAAGTCCTCAGATATTGGGGATTCTCAGTACATTAACAAGGCAGAGAAAGCGAATAGCTGGAGTCAGAGTCCGCTGCGTGCTCACAGACAGGAAGTGACGTCCACACACACCCACAGATTCTACATACACAGCTTTTGGGATGGCAGTGTTTGGGCACACACGACTCTACTGTTCAAGACAGCGAGCACAGCAAACTACTCACCACTGATGTAGTCTTAGAAGATGCTAATTGTCGCCTGTCTGCCCACGCCATCTTCCAATAAAATGTGTTCGTAGAAAACACACACGCCTTAATAGTTAACACAGAGCAGCCTATAGATATTGCACGTCGATCTACCATGGAAGTGTCGTCCTCAAACTCCACGAGGACAGCGAGTGTCGTCTTCTGTGACGCCAAAACCGTCCCCGGTTCAGCAGACTTGATCGTCGTCCAAGGTGAACCGCGGAGTACGTCGAAAAGCCTGTACGGGCGACGTCTCCTGCACACAAGCAGCAGAATGACGGAGAAGCAATGAAAGCGCTACATCAAATGACGTCGAGTGGTTCGCCAGGAGGGGTTAATGAAACCTATAAACAAATTAAACCATTTTTGAGAATAGCGTGAGAGCTGGGAAATCAGAACGTGGATGAGATGCAGCTGCGTTGTGTAAAGTGTTTTGTCCCATAGTCCTGAAAATGAGTAAAATTGCACCTCACTTGCCCTAAATCAGTATATAAAGTATATCAAGGCCCTCTATTACCAAGTTGTGGCGAAGGAGGGTGTCAGAATTATATTTTCTGTACAAAAAAAAACAAACAATGTAAACCCTGCGTGAAACGGTATTGCCTCCAGGGACAAGTGCACTTTACTGATCCATGTCTATTTTGTTTTCTGCACTCGTTCTCTAACAGGACCGTGCCTAAACCGTGTTTTTAAAACGGAAAAGGATGAGAACCGAAGCATTTTGCACTTCTAAAAGTGGCGAACGTCAAACACGAGGGGAGAGCTGCGCATCCAGACATTCATATGGTGAAATAACCTTCAGTCAGTTTCAATGTCAAGTCGTTCTCTTCTGTAAAGCAGAACGCGACGAACGTTCAAAGGAAAGTAAACGTGAAACGGTTTCGAGTGCCCTGTATCCTGAATTCCCCAAACAGCATCATTCTGCCTTCTGTTAATAAACGCTCGAGGCGAGAGCAGCCCTTACCGTACTTTAGATGATGAGAAGCGAAAAATTTACAGTATACAAGTTTTGGATTCACCATGCAAGAATACTTGTTTGACTTTTTACTAACTTTTTTTTTCTTCTTGTGAGTGTCTTGTGTAACATTTAATAAGCTCAAACTACATCCAGAGTAATTTACATAAAAGGACAATAGTAATTAGAAGAGAGCTGGATGAGGTGGTAACCATAGTAATGAGTGCGTCCTGAAGAGCAGGTGTGGCCAAAGTGGTGGTGCTGGGGGGAAAGGGAAGGGGCGGTTCCTATGGCGTTCAGCGGCATTCCCACACTTTGACCGTTTGATCTACACTTCCTGTCACCACGTAAGGAGAAGTCTTGTGGAAATCTGTGGAGGAAAGATGAAGTTGTTATTAACTAATGGATGAATGTTGCATCGATAACGGTGTACTTTCTGCTCGGCTCACCCAGAGAGGTAACAAAGTGTTCATGGGCACACAGGGTCTTCATGCAGCGCTTGTTCTTATAGTCCCAGATACGGAGGGTCTTGTCATCAGCACAGCTCACTACAGAATCTCCCACCCGGATGGAACAAAACTCCACGCACCCAGTTATCATGGCCAACCTGAGAGAAGAAAAAGATGCATGAAGAGCCATGTGACCTAATAAACAGTAGAAGTCACTTCAATGTGTGTTTGAAAAAGATGTTGCCAATTTTTTATACGAAATCACAATGCGATACTTTTTTTTTTTTTTTTGCTCATTTTACAGTTAAACTGTTGAGATTTTACCGTTATTGAATCCATTCAGATGATTTTCTGGTTCTGGCGGTACTTTTAGCATAGCTTAGCACACATCATTGAAGTGGATAAGACCAGTACACAAAAAGAAATGACCAAAGAGTTTTAATTTAAAACTTGATTCTTCTGTACTTACATTGTGCACTAAGACTGACGGAAAATGTAAAGTTGTGATTTTCTAGGCTGATATGGCTAGGAACTATACTCTCGTTCCTGCGTAATAATCAAGACACTTTACTGCCGTACCACGAGTTCAGCAGGCGTAATGATATAAGAATAAAAAATAAAGAAGAGAGGTTTTATTTATTATTATTATTCAAGTAATATTATTTATATTATATTATTATCATCAGGACCCACAAATATCCTCCCATTGCATTACTACACCACATTATATATAGTTTAATGTCGCAATGTCACAGAAACTTTCAATTTTGAAGGCACTCGTTGGATCTAATATACACAGATTGCACACTGGCTGCTACTTTTAATGTCATGCAACTATAAAATGTCATGCTTTGGTAAATCATAAGCCAAAATTATTTTATACTAAGATATAGGAATTTTTTTACATCAAATAATTATAATATTACTAGGGCTGTCAAATGATTAATCGCATGCCGAAAATAAATGTTTGTGTTTACATAATATATGTGGGTGCACTGTGTATAATTATTTTATACACATATATATATATATATATATATAAAAATACACACACATGCTTGTATACACACAACTACCGGTCAAAAAGTTTAAGATCGGTAAGATTTTTTATGTTTTTAAAAGCCTTGGTGAGCAGAAGAGACTTTTTTAAAAACATAAAAAAAATCTTACCGATCTTAAACTTTTGACCTAGTATATTAAGAAATATTTTCATGTATATAGATTTATAGTAATTTATACTATATATAAATATTTTATATATAAATAATATTTTTTCTTAAATATACATGCATGTGTGTGTATTTATATCTATATATATAAAATAATTATACACAGTGCACCCACTTATATTTTGTAAACACAAACATTTATTTAATTAATCATTTGACAGCCCTAAATATTACTCAAAAATAATTATAATTTTGACTCCTCATAATTACAAAAAAATACCTAGTTATTACCCAGTTATTGTAATTACTCGATTTTACAGTTCCCATGTACATATGTACTTACTAAAGACTTTTTTGCTAAATGCTAATGTGAGGGCAACCTTAGAATCTCATGATTTAAAATTGTCTATAACTTCTCATTAATTTAACACTTGAAATAACAAAGCATGATTTTTTTGTGATGGAAAGAGCTAAAAATGCACCCCGGTAAAAGAGCAAACAGTACATTTGTATGCCATTCTGAACACAGACAGTGTGACTATATATATTAGATATGATGCAATGAATCTGCCTGAACAACAGCTCTACTCACCAGTGTCATAAGGCACATGCCAGTACTTATGTCCCACATTTTTAATGGTCTTGTCTCTGGATCCAGATAACAGGAATGGCCCAGGCTTTCCACTCTTCTTGTTCTGCAAGAAGAGAGTTTAACATGACAAATTATTAACAGACTTCCATGATGCAGAAAATGGAAAAAGAGGCATTAAAAATACCAGAAAGCTGCCATCAACAAACACAATGTGAATGTACCTCAGAGCCTGTAGCCTCAGATATGGTGGGGTGTGCGCTCTCAGGGCCCAGGAGATGCACTCCACCACATGCTCGTGCTCCCGCAGCTCCGCCTTACACTCCTTGGTGGCCACCACCCACACGCGCACCGTCTGGTCATTAGAGCAGCTGGCCAACAGTGTGCCGTCTTGATTGGGCCGGACCATACGCACCCACTCCCTGTGACCCGTGAACGTCTTCACGCAGTAACTGAGGCAAGACAGAGAAGAATCATTATACATTCACACTCTCAGAATATCATGCATTGCTTTGAAATAAAAATGACATACACTACCGGTCAAAAGTTTAGGGTCGGTAAGATTTTTTATGTTTTTAAAAGAAGTCTCTTCTGCTCACCAAGGCTGCAGTTTTTTGATAAAAAATACACAAAAAACACAGTAATATTGTGAAATATTATGACAATTTAAAATGACTTTTTTATGTTAATATATATTAAAATGTAATTTATTCCTCTGAAAAAAAGCTGAATTTTCAGCATCATTACTCCAGCCTTCAGTGTCACATGATCCTTCACGAATCACTCTAATATGATGATTTTATGCTCCAAAACATGTATGATTATTATCCATGTTGAAAACAGTTTTGTACATTTTTATTTCAGGATTCTTTGATGAATAGAAAGTTCAAAAGAACAGCTTTTATCTGAAATGGAAAGCATTTGTTACATTAAACACTACCCTTTAAAAAGTTTGGGGTCAGTAAGAATTTGTATTTTATTTTTGGGGGAAATAAATAAGAAATCAATACTTCTATTCATCAAGGATGAGTTACATTGATCAAAACTTACAGTAAAGACATTTATAATGTTAGAAAAGATTCGAATTAAATAAATGCTGTTCTTTTTGAACTTTCTATTCATCAAAGAATCCTGAAATAAAAATGTAAAAAACTGTTTTCAACATGGATAATAATCATACATGTTTTTGGAGCATAAAATCATCATATTAGAGTGATTTGTGAAGGATCATGTGACACTGAAGACTGGAGTAATGGTGCTGAAAATTCAGCTTTTTTTCAGAGGAATAAATTACATTTTAATATATATTAAAATAAAAAAGTCATTTTAAATTGTCATAATATTTCACAATATTACTGTTTTTTGTGTATTTTTATCAAAAAATTGCATCCTTGGTGAGCAGAAGAGACTTCTTTTAAAAACAAAAAATCTTACCGACCCTAAACTTTTGGACCGGTAGTGTATGTAATTTCAATAACCATTTCTTGGCAATACCATGGCAAAAACTACAACTTTGACTCACATTCAGCTCACAAAGTGCTGATTTATTACTCACCCAGTGGCCACTTCCCACATTTTCATGGTCTTATCCCTTGAAGCAGACACTATGTGATCCCCGTTGGGCATGATGGCAACCGACGACACATTGTGATCGTGTCCTGAGGAAGATGAATGCAATATAAGGTGTGATGAACAGCAAAGAAAAACCGAATTTGAATCTTGATTCTAAGGTTACTGAGCTGACTAGGACGTATGGCATACGATTAAAACAGGCACCTTTGTTATTTGAGTGAGAGATTAAAGCCGTCAGCCTGGTTAATCCTGCACCCAAACAAACCTTTACCCATCCCCCGGAACAACAGGCCCTGACTGAGTCTCAGAGACAGGATTCTCCAGCACACTAATAAGCTTAAAGCCTATATTGGAAGTGGATACAGTCCATGGTGGGTCAAAGGCTAGGAAGTTCCCCTACTAAATTCCCAGAATAAATGTGTACCGTGCATGGTCCTGATGCACTCGAAGCCCTGGAAGTCCCACAGTTTGATGGTCATGTCAGCGGAGCAAGAAGCCAGCAGCTTTCCAGTCTGGTCAAAGGAGATGTCCTGCACCGAATCAGTGTGACCCTTCAGGGTCCGCTCGAAATCCCCAGCCTCGTAGTCCCAGACCTGCACAATGGGACAAACATACACACTTTATTCAAAGTGATGTAAAATAATGTTGCCCTTTAAAACCGTTATTGTAGCTCGAGTAAAACATCTGAGAGCTCAGGTACAGCACACCCCACAGCCAATAAAACTTATAAAAAAAGAATAAAACTAAAACAAAATATATAATAAATATTATAACAGAATTATAATGATTACGACTAGGAATACTATTTGCATTTCCAAATATACACCACTATTTAAACATTTGGAGTCGGAAATACTTTAATGTTTCTGAAAGAAGATTCTTATACTCACCAAGGCTGCAATTATTTGATAAAAACAAAACAAAAAACAGCAAAAACAAGTAAAATTGTTAATTATAATTATTAATTCATTTGAATTATTTTTTATATATTTTTAAAATGTAATTTATTCCTGATTGCAAAGCTTCAGTGTCACATGATCCTTCTGAAATCATTCTAAAATGCTGATTTTCTGCTCAAGAAATATTTATTATTATCAATGTTGAAAACGGTTTAATAGCTGCTTAATATTTTTGCGAAAACTCAAAAAATAATTTTTTAAAAAAATGTTTACCTTCACCTTTGATCAATTTAACGTGTTCTTGCTAAAGAAATAAAAAAAAAGATTTCTGATCCCAAACGTTTAAATGATTTTGTAAAGAAATAAAAAAAAGATTTCTGATCCCAAACGTTTAAATGATTTTGTATATGGAATAATGAAAAGAATAAACTATGAGTCTACGTAAGTGAACCATATTGATCAGCACATGACTGTTTTTGCACAATTCACACACAGTCTTAATGCAGTGCAGGATTTTCCCAAAAACTGAAAACTGCTGAGTGTCATTTACACAAGGCAATTATAAACCCTGACTCATCAACTAGTACAACAGAGCAGTTGTACGAGCTCTATGTCACACTGAGAGCGCCAATCTAGACTGTTAAAAGTACAGTAGCAAAGATGAATAGCAGGTTTTAAATCCCGCACAGAAAGACTATACTGCTTTAACTGCTACTGTAAATGACAGCAGGTTAGACAACAAAGTAAATTGAGGGGATTAAAGCTATGAGGAAAAAAGGTGTAATGCAAAATGTCTCTAGCTGTGATCATTTTTGGTGACTGATAGATCTTTTCAAGGGAAAAGGAACAAAGACAAGCATGAAGAAAAGCAGACCAAGAACGCTAATAACTGCACTGCCTGGTGTCCAGAGAACCTCTCACTGCGCCGTTGCCCTGGGAAACCAGAGCATCACGATATTCTCCATGGAGATAGGCAGTGAGTCAGCAGAAAAGAATGAGAGCAGATGGATTTGAAAACTAAAATGTGTCCCAAGAAAACATCCATATAGTATATGCATGCATATATACACTACCGGTCAAAAGTTTAGGGTTGGTAAGATTTTTTATGTTTTTAAAAGAAGTCTCTTCTGCTCACCAAGGCTGAAATTTTTTGATAAAAAATACACAAAGAACACGGTAATATTGTAAAATATAATGACAATTTAAAATGACTTTATGTTATTATATATTAAAATGTAATTTATTCCTCTGAATTTTCAGCATCATTACTCCAGTCTTCAGTGTCACATGATCCTTCACAAATCACTCTAATATGATGATTTTATGCTCCAAAAACATGTATGATTATTATCCATGTTGAAAACAGTTTTTTACATTTTTATTTCAGGATTCTTTGATGAATAGAAAGTTAAAAAGAACAGCTTTTATCTGAAATGGAAAGCTTTTGTTACATTAAACACTACCCTTTAAAAAGTTTGGGGTCAGTAAGAATTTGTATTTTATTTTGGGGGAAATAAATAAGAAATCAATACTTTCTATTCATCAAGGATGAGTTACATTGATCAAAAGTTACAGTAAAGACATTTATAATGTTAGAAAAGATTCTAATTAAATAAATGCTGTTCTTTGAACTTTCTATTCATCAAAGAATCCTGAAATAAAAATGTAAAAAACTGTTTTCAACATGGATAATAATCACACATGTTTTTGGAGCATAAAATCATCATATTAGAGTGATTTGTGAAGGATCATGTGACACTGAAGACTGGAGTAATGATGCTGAAAATTCAGCTTTTTTCAGAAGAATAAATTACATTTTAATATATATTAACATAAAAAAGTCATTTTAAATTGTCATAATATTTCACAATATTACTGTGTTTTTTGTGTATTTTTTATTAAAAAATTGCAGCCTTGGTGAGCAGAAGAGACTTCTTTTAAAAACATAAAAATCTTACCGACCCTAAACTTTTGACCGATAGTGTACATCCTTTAAACACATATACACACCTTTATAGTGGCGTCCTCTGAGGCGGAGACCATGAGGCTGAACACAGGGTGGAAGATGACGCGTGTGACGGGGCTTCTGTGACCGCTGAGGGCGACTTCTCAGGCGGGCGTGGATCCACTCTTTGGGGTCTCGTTTCTGTGCCACGGGGCCTCCTAAAGTGATCTCCTCCTTAGCTTCATTTAGTTTGGACTCCAACTCCATAACCTAACACAATACAGCATTGTAACCCCAGTTTTTCCTGTATGGTTTTGGAAAACAGACATCTGTGGAATCATTTTAAAAATCCTGCCTTGATTTTTTTACTGTACTGACCTTTTTTTGTAATCTGATGACTGAAGTCCATTTCTTTTCCAAAAGGCCTGCGTACTTCTTATCCAACTCCTCATTCTAAAATTATAAGTTAGAATGAACATGTGACATACTAACACATCAAAAGGGAATGCCTTTATTTTAAATCTTAGTGTGAAAATGTGTTAATACCATATCTAACTCTGCCTCCTTCTTAAAAACAGAATATGCCTCTTCGTAGCCATTGGAGCGCAGATATATCTGCTATTGCTCGATTTCCTGAAAGGCAAAGATGGGACTTCATTAGACAAAGAGATGTGTGATCAAGCAGTTAAAGGAGTAGTTCACTTTAAAAAAACTTTTGCTGATAATTTACTCCAAGATGTCCATGTCTTTCTTTCTTCAGTCGAAAAGAAATTAAGGTTTTTGATGAAAATATTCCAGGATTTTCTCCATATAATGGACTTCAATAGGGTCCAAACAGTTCAAGGTCCAAATGAGAGTTTCAGAGCAGCTTCAAAGGGCTTTAAATGACATCAGATGATGAATAAAGGGTCTTATCAAGCGAAACGAGCAATCATTTAAAAAATAAATAAATAAAGTTTAAGTTTTATAAGCACAAATGCTCGCCTTGCTCTGTTCTGTGATGAGCGTCTCGTGACTCTCCTGTTCAAACTCGTTCATCAAAATGAACAAATGTTTGAGTCATTTCGTTCATTAAACGATAGAAATTACTCGGAAAAAGATTTGTTCATTTCAATGAAACGAGTTCGAACATTTGGACCTTGAAACAGTTGTGGTACATTGAAATCAATTATATGGAGAAAAATCCTGTAATGTTTTCAAAAACCTTAATTTCTTTCAACTGAAGAAAGAAAGATATGGACATCTTGGATGACAAGGGGGTGAGAAAATTATCAGCAAAAGTTTTTTTTTTTTTTTAGTGAACTACTCCTTTAAGCTCTAATAAAAACTCCCAGACAGTATCAGTATGCGATCATCAGAGACTGAGATTTAATGCATGTACGGTGAATCACTAAATAGTGATGAAAAAAAGATTATAAACATAATATAATCCCTTACACTTTACTCACAAAATTGTGGTGATGCAAAAATTGTCGCCTTACATGGTTATAAAGAGTGCACTTCCATCTCTTAATGAAAGTGGAGACCGGGGAAAAACCAGAGCAGGAAAGTAACCAAAACAGTACCCCTGTTGTCATGGACACATGCCACCGAGAGGATGGGAAAAGTCTCAAATGACACAGCAGGAATGACCAAAATGGAAGACTGCGCACTTTCACTTAGTCTCAGGTTTCGGACACACAAGCAGAGCCTCTACTTTTATCTTCATTATGCAAATGAGTCTTTCACCTCTTCAGATAATAGTGAATATTTCATTAGCTGAACAATGGGTTAAATTAACGTATCTGACATCCAGCACCTTGAGACTTTTCTCTTGAAGGAAACTGAACAGAAACACAAGCAGTCCAGCAACCAAAAGCAAAAACTGGATTCAGAATAACAGCCACCTGAAGATAGTCAAATGAACCAGGCATTAAGTTTCTTAATTGTGACTTGAGACATTTTTTTTGCTAAAATCTATCCCATCCTGAGCTGATGTCATATGCAGCAGACAGGAAATAAATCCATTTCATACTTTTAAGTGTCAACCCAAAATATGTCCAGTCCACTTATCTTCTACTATACTCTGAAAAGCAAAGTAGAATATGCAATACAAATTAGGGATGCACCGATATGAACATTTTGGCTGATACCGATAACCGATAATTCTTTATATTTGAAAGCCGATAACCGATATATCTATATTTTTTTTAATAATTTTTGAGAGCCTGATTGAAAAAACAAAAGTCTGACAATTAAAATCCATTTCCCAATCACACAATTATAATGTTCTCATTATAATTTCATGTGTGCCGATATGACAGCACATTTTGCACTTGCACTTTATAGGCAACTTTATTTTCCTTTTTGATTCCAATCATATTTCAAGGAATTAAGATCAATCATGTTGAACAGTGTGCATCTTAAGTGTCTCAAGTGTCGAAGGAAATAATTCATTATTTATCAGCTTTAATCAATCAGCCAAATTTTTATTATTCGGGCCGATAACGAAATTACAATCGATATGGGGCCGACATATATCGCGCATCACTAATACAAATCGATATAAGATACAATCACGATTCATATTATGCGATTATTTCCGCCAAAATGCTCCTGGAAATTAATTTATAGGGGGAAATTATCAGTCCTTAATGGAAATGTTCATGTCTGTCACTGGACAGAATATGGTAAAAATATTTGTGAATCAGCTGTCCATAACAGGCCTAAACCAGCCATGGTCCCAGCAAAAACTAAAAATATAGTCTAAATCCTGTTACTGACAAAATCCCCAAAAGAGATTATTTTCATCAATATTACACACCCCCAGAAACCAGTCTGACAAAAGTCATTTGGTGTCAGAGCAGAAATTATACACTTTAACGAAATGTTTAAAAAAGTAATGTGAGATTCAACTTCAGTATAGACATTAGGTTGGCCTCAACTGGTTAAGTCTGATGTTTGTTGTGGCTTTGGCTTAAAGGCTTCAGCAGTACAAGCTCCCAGAAATAACTTTCCTTCCAAACAAGGTGGCCAGCCGAAAAGGACACATCCAAAAATGTGCTCAAATATTTGACAGAACTGCCTTTTCATCTTTATCATATCTTCTTAATACAGCTCCAGGCTTTAAATTAGCGAGATTACCCAAAAGACCCCTGGTGCTACATGAAGTGTGGAGGATGCACAAGCATAGTCACGTAATTATGAACCCTCCACTCCGAGTCCTCAGTCATGAGGCTTTATAAAATATTAAACCAAACTTGCGGTCACAGGAAGCTCCCCGAGGCGCAGGCAGCCATGCTCTTCACTAATGCAATGAACGGCACTTGAGATCAGGGTTCACGAGGAGGTATAATCATTTTATTTGATCACATGTTGATATCTTAAGCATTTCAGAATCAAAACAGACACTTATCGTATTTTTCTAGGAAGTCTTGTATTTTAATCATCTGAAATGCTCTTGACTTAAATAATGTAATTAACATCTAGCATGCAGAACAAGAGAAGTACACGAGGCCACATTTATTTGTATAGTGCAGTCAGTGACCGCTTTAAAAATGAAATGGATACACCAATGCTACTTATTTAGTTTTTATGCAATTACAATGCAATTCCAAGTGTGACTCTTCACCTTATTTTTAATGTAAGAGCAGACACAGCCACTGAATATTTTAGCTGTACAAAAATATCCCACTATGCTTGATATTGCAAACTGGCTTCATATTTTATGTATTGTCATTATCATAAACACTAGGGCTGGGTATTGAGACAAATTTCACAATTCGATTTGATTTCGATTCACAAGCTTGCAATTTGATTCGATTTCTAATTCGAATTCAATATTGATTATTTTGGATATCAGTTACAATAAATGGCAATTTTTCTCAAGGGAATCAAATCTCTTAACTAATGCTGTAAACTATGGGAGTCTAGTTGTAACCTACTAGGCTTCATTAGCCTAATATGAAGGTAATAATTAACTGTTTTGTAGCTATACAAACACTTAAATTACACTTTTATTTATTTTTATAATAAGAAGATTGAATAAACATTTAAATGGTGGCTGTCATAAAAACTTTCCAGATTTATTCAAATATGCATTAAATATTGACAAACATTAAGATTATAATGCACATGTATGGTGTATACTTAGCAAAATGCTTCTCTCTGGAGTTATTTTTTCTAGCTGACTAATGAGTTTATGTGGGTTTTCTGAAGGTAAATATAGACGATACATGACATTGATTACAAGCTGTTTAACATGATACGGATTTCGATAAGTGTACTCTCTTTTAACACACTTTCAGATGCTCATTCATGTTTATTTGGCGCTGTAACTGGTATTATTAAGCCGAAAGAGAGATGAACGCAGCTGCTTCTCTTGAGCTGCACCAGAGCGATCTCATGCCACAGCGCCAAAACGCTTTTAATGTTTTTGAATTTCTAAAGAAAATGGACGTATTATGAAAACTGACACTTTGTTTCATATCAATAGTAACAAAGGACAAAGATTATTGCGATTTTTTGGATTTTTTGCGATTTGAATGGATGTTCCATTCATTCAAATGAAACAGGATAACTAATCGATTCTTGAGATTTAAGAATCGATATCGGTTCGTAAAAATGAGAATTCGATTAATATCGAGAAATCGATATTTATTACCCAGCCCTAATAAACACACTGGCCTGTAGCACATACAGTTTTTGCAATTCATGCAACAGCATTTCTGGTCAGCTGAGCCTTGAAAAGTGGATGACTCAAAGTTAAAAATAATTAACACCTTGTTTCATTACATTTATCTTTTTAAAAGTTTTAATGAATCAGCATTTTTGAACATGTTCGTTGAATGAAGGGTTTAATGACTCAAAGACAGTCCGTTGGCATATAAATGTGCAACTGCGTGCTTAGTGACAGCCTTTTAGACGCTGTTTAGTTTCGGTTGCAGAAAATGTCCTTGTTTTTGTGCATGCTGACCACATCGTACTTATTTATATCGCAACAAATAAATATAAATAAATGCCAATAATACCACATATCGCACTATTGAGTCACCACAAGGGATGATCCTTCACCACGACAGCCCTACTTGAAGCAGCCAATGAATCAGAGGTCTCGCAAATGGACAGAAATTAGCTTACTTCCGCATTGCAAATAGTAGGGGTGTAACAATATATCGTGCCACAATATATCGCAATACAAAAATGCAACAATACGTATCGTGGATAGTGACGATATGTATCGTGGATAGTTCCCTAAAATAAAAATTAAAGTGTGAGAAAAAATTCTCACAAAGGTTTTAGTGTCATTACTACATTAAACTACTATATATAATGTTAATTATAATGCATAATTATGCAATGGGGGAATATTTGTGGGTGCTGATAATCCCAAATAACTTATGTAACTTGACCAGTAAAAAGTGTCCGACATTATTTTAAATATATCTAAGTTACATATATCTATTCAGAAAAAGTGCAAGAATATTCATCTAAAATAATTCTGTAATTTCAGCTTCAGAATCATGAATATTGTATGTATATGTCACCATTGTCCTTGGGTTACAAGCACCAAGTCCAAACATATTCATTTAAACCCACAATGTAATATCAAAGTTAGCATTTTAATCAACAGTACATTTTTTGTTAACCTTTTACCATATGTCTTGTAGTATCGCAATAATATCGTATCGCTGAGTTCAGTATCGTGATATGTATCGAATCGTGACATGAGGGTATCGTTACACCCCTTGTCAGGAGTGACTCATTTCCGAAAAATATGGTAAACGTCAGCCTATTAATGTGATTGAAGACCCAGAGATGTATGTTTTGATTGCATTAGAATATGGACTCACAGTTCATCTCGTTGCCTCTGTGACAGCACCATTGTGTCAGCAGGGTGGGGGCGCTGTCTCTGCCCCGAGTAAGGAGCTGGCGACCCGTTCCGAGCAACTCCTCAGCAGAACCAACTGAGGGATGAGACACAATCTCACACTCTTGTGCACACCGAGGTTACTTGGATGCTTCCTCCACAGCGACACACCAGACCACAGCAAAACAGATGCTGGAACTAACACCAATTTGATCCACTTGCCATCTAAGGGAGAAACAGATAAATTAGAAAGAAACATTAAAGCAGGTAAATTCAAGATAAAGGTGAAGCTGACGATCATGTTGATTTGCACCCAGGGACAAAAAAGGTTACTCAATAATTAGCATTTTTACTCACTCTCCGACTTGCCTGTAAAATCAAATGCCTATCTGCCATTCTGGACCACTGTGCACTCATAATAGAGCATCACAGCACTCCCCAAACATCCACACAGTAGCATTTAGCCCCTGCAATGACAGCCAGACTGGAAGTGCTGGTGGTGGCAGAGTAAGTCCCTTTCTACTAACTCCTGAGGGTGGTCCAATAAAACCAGACAGAAGTCGTCGGACAAGTCGGATGGCTGATGGGGACTGAGACAAGACTCTGTAATCCTTTCAGTAGGTTTTGACAGCCTGCAAATATCCACTACAATCTGCATGGTGCAAACTTGGAATAGCTTGATGCAGGTGAAAAACGTACATAACTACATAATCATTGACTAACTACATTACTTCAGGATGGGATTACGGCAGGGGTGCAAAGTCCAGTACCAGGAGGGGGAACGGCCCTGCAAATTTAGCTTTTTCAACCCTAAATAATCCAAATTAAATCCAGCCAATCAAGAAAACTACATGTATGTGTGTTGGAATTCACACTCTCCAGGGCTGTATATTTTCAGGTACTGAGTTTTGCTACATATAATGAAGATATTGCTTGCTGCCAATACATTAATCCTAAAACAACAAAACTGCAACAAACTAATAAGAAATGCCTCCTGTATTGAAACGTAAATCTTTTATTCACTTTAGTTGTTATTATTACATTACACTATATTTCTGTTTATACTGTACTATTATAATTATTGCTATAATAATTAACTATAACTATAATAATGAACTGTAATTATTGGATTACACACTATTTTGGTAGTAATTACTTCACATTCATCCTCAAGTCTTTATTTTGGTGGGAAACCAAAGGATTAATGAGTTCACCTAAAATCGATGTGCAAAGGTTTTGGTTTCATGGACTTTCAATTAATTTACTCATGACAAAAAAAACGAGAATATATATTTTTTTAAATTATTTGTGTGTTAAAGTCACATGAAATTGGAACAACATGAGTATGAGTAACTTTCACAATTTTCCCTTTTGGGTAAACAATAACATCAAAGCCCCCTGTAGTCAATTGTATCCCTTAAAACTCATCTTTGATCAGCAAAATTACATTTTTTTTTAAATCCTGTGAATTTTTTTTAACTCGCACATTAAAATAGCTTAAATGTAACTCTACACACTCAATTTAATAAACATGGATAGTGGATTCATGAATATGAAAGTTAGCCCAGGCTCCACTCACTCCACTAACTGAAATACACAACTCGATGTATCAGAATGGTAATGAGTTTTATGTATCACTCGGACACATAACGGTAATTAATATGATTAGCCTTTTGCTTGACTATGCTATCAAACAGCTAATAATGTGCCGCTTATGTTACAAAAAACACATTCCCTTCCTGTTCACCATCTCAGAGCCTGACAAGCGCTTTCTAAAAATCAGTATCCTTAGAAAAGCTTTGAGTTTGAACAGCTTAAAACGCCAGTAGAGAAAGACATATAGTTCATCATAACATCATATACATAAATCATCCCGACTTATTGCTAAATCGACCTGATTTTTTTCATTTCAACAGAAAAATATACTGGGATAACCTGGCTTCTCTAGAGACCGCAGTTAATATGCTAAATGCATGTTGATGTGATTGGTTACAAGGTTTGTGATGTCAGAAACACCAGTGATTTCAACCAGTCTTTTGGTTCACTGCAGTTAAGGAGAAAACACTCAGCAAAGGTGTTGACTTAAACCATAAAAACACCATACACATATAAACATTAAAAACTCCATTTTCACCACAGGGTGAGTCTTTTGTGTAGCTCAGTATAGTTTGAATTACACTCCTGCCTAACATAATAATCAGGTTTGGAATAACATCAATGCAAAAATAAAGTAAACAGAGCACTTTGCATTCTGCCTGCTTACCACAAAACTGAACTGTGGATAAAAAGTGAACCAACGTTTCATGTGGTGCAGTAACGTTTGAGACCATCATGATTCCCATACCACGTGTGCTTGGAGTGTGTGTAGTTAAGGACAGAACAGAGCGTCGCTTATTCACTAACACACCAACCCACACACTGACATATTGCTTGTAATGTAATACATTGTGCAGCTCTACTTTTGTGTGTATTCAATAAGGTATTACTTCCGCCTTAAACAACTAATCGTTAGAGTTACCATTCATGTCCTAAGCAGGGGAAATAATTAATTGTAACTTCCCTGCATTACACAGAGTAAAGGTCAGTATACATCTCCATTAATGAACAGGAAAAGTAAGCCATCATTAAAATGCTCCTATGAAATTAAATAAACTCAACAACAGCTTTCATTTCTAAATGACCTAACAGTGAACTGAAGGATCTACGGAAAGCCCAAAATGCAAATAAAATACAAATGCTTTATTAGAACTTAATTTATTAGACATAAGGTTATTAGATAGGGCTCCAGACTGCAAACAAACTGACAAAAAGCAAAAATTCTGAAAATGTTGGTTCTGCATATTGGTAAAGAAATAATTATTACAGGTGCAAGACACAATGTAGTCAAAAAAAGAAAAGTAGGGCCCTATAAAATCCGTTTTATTTTTTCCCAAATTCCATTTTATTTTTTCCCAAATTCAGTTTTTTCCGTTTTAATTTTTGCTAATTCCGTTTTTTCCGTTTTAATTTTTGGGAATTCATTTTTTTTACCCTTTACTGTTATTTTAGTTGTAAAAAGAGTGTGCTTTTTATTCCGTGATCGCAGAAATTATAGGGCCCTAGAAAAGGCGAACATCCACATGCTGATTTCTTGCTCCAAAACAAAATGAAAATGATTGCTTGCTTGCACTTAAGAAAAGTAAACCAAACAGCTTAAAAAAACTGAGACACCATGTTTGAGCAACTGGTGCAGCTTCTGGAGGCAAATCAAACATGAAAAGTTGTTGTACATTTTTTATTAAGTGAGGCTGTCTGTGATGCATGAAGTGGGTCAGTGGCACGATATATTGTTTCAGCACCGACATCGATGTCAATGGTGTCAAGTGGGGATCGCAATAAGACATACACCAATTGCAATTTTCTTGACCAATGTCAGATTTTTGAAGTGTGAAATGGTGCTACTGTTTTTTGCTGATTCCGATTTTCATAAGAAATATAATTTATAGCATAGAATGTTCTTTTGTTTTTTCAATGCAAAATTTTTATTTTGGTTTAAAAAATAAATAAATATATATATATATATATATATATTGGTTAGTTTAATGTATATTTATATTTCATCACCTGTCTAATAAAGTACATGCAAGAGCAACTCTGTCAAGTCGTGACTCGTGGAGCTCTCGGCATGTAGAAAACGGCATGCTGATATCGATCCTTGTTTTAGTTCTCCTTTTGTCCCAAAGTCTGCTTGCCATGGTCCTTAATGTTTGAACGAAACAACAACAGCACAAGCGTGCCACTAAACGTAACGTGGTTGTCCACTCCACATCTGTCACCATGGATAGTGTGGCAGTACGAGCCGAAACAAGGGATAAGATGGATATTACGAAATTGACAGGCGACAATGACCAGGGACGAGCCATTATTTAAAATTGGAATATTTATTGTATAAATTTGGAAATTAAAGGATACAACTGCAAGGAAAATTTAATTTTTTGGATATTTTATTACAAGAATCTTACATATTGTACTTTTAACTTTTGTCAAAGTTTGACACTTTTTGTACTGAAGTAGGTAGGAAAAGTCCCAAAGTTTCTGGAAATACAAAAACTTCAAATCGCACAGAAAGCAAGCAAAGAACACTCCTATAATCACTGAAGTTGTTGGTAAAACAATAAAAATTGCGTTGTTGTTAAAAGTTAATTTTTATCTGCATTTAATCCCAAGCTCAGTGCTTTACTGTCAAATGTGCATTTCCAAGAAATAAACATGTAATATTATTAGTTATATTATCACTTATTAATCAAAAGTAGTAATTTTATGATTAAATTGCCTTTATGATTTCCCCCTCAGCACCACCACATCAGGTGCCATTATTACCATCTGTAGAAACTCAAACGTTCAGTCTGGAGCCCTGGCTATCTTTTGTTGTTTTATCTCTTTTGCGGTCAAGTTACCATCTGAATGTGTATATTAATGATTGACTGACCATTTCATGTCAGTGTCGTCAGGTCTTTTTGAAGGGGTGTTAATCCTAATTAAATTAATGTGAAAAATAAAACTGAGCATACTCTGTAACCAATGACATCATCCTGATTCTCCATGGAAATAACAGCGCATGTGTAGATCGGCATACAACAGCAGTGCATAAATGAATAGGCCTATTCTGATCCCGGTATATAAAACATCATATTAGGAACGTGGCTGTAACCCGAATACAGACCTTAAAAAGAAATTTGATGAGCATGTTTACAACATAATGTCCTAAAGTTTAGTGGATTAAAGCCACACAGCCTAAAGGCCCACAAACTCACACCAAGACTAACGTTCTGTGACAACCACTTGAATTTGAATGAGTTATAAACATTTGCATGCCGTCAATATTATTACGGATAGATGTTAAAATCTTTTTCAATTCAATCGCACTGCAAGGAAAAAAAAAGCGAAGCAATAAGATGTGTTTTCTGATCATTAGCCTGTGGATGCTGTGGTTACATAAATTACAAATTGGTAGCACTCACAAAGACATAACACTGTTTGACTTTGTTTCTCAGTGACATGGGTTTCAGAAATAGAAAGTTGCACACCACTGCCCTGTTTTATTTTATTGGAACTTGCCTATTTAAACAATGAACACATAATTATGTGTTTATTAAACAACACAATAGCCATCAAATCAAACACAGAGACTATCATAATCATGTTAATAAAAAAGAAAATATACAAATAAAGTGCATGAGCATCTCTATAAGCAAATAGCATATTACACCCCTGTATCTCTGCTTATCCATAAGCACCACCTCCTGTCAAAGAGTTTCCTATATTCCCCCCACAATTATCTGAAAAAATAGGAGCCAAATGATCATGCCAAATACTTGTTAATTTACAAGAATACCAAACATATTGGATGCATTCATGAGGAAAGCATTGTGAAGTGTATAAATTTGTTATACACTATGATTTTGTCTCCACGAAATTATCTCAAGAGTTGAGTCATTTCACTGCTAAAGGCTAAACACGAAGAAAAAAAATTACAGAATGAAATTGCAATGAAGACGTCACACTGAATGACGTCAGATGTAAGGCAAGCTCAGGCAAAGTAGCCTAAAATGAATTAGGCCGGATAAATAATCATTAGCAACAAAAAGGCAACACCCACGTGGTAGAAGAGTGATGACAGCTGAATAATCTAACTAAGGTGTGTGGTGTACATCTATCAAGTGTTAGGGCAAAGCACTCACACCTCTACATATCATGATTCTTGAGCTGATGCTGATTTAACTTTAGCCAAAATGAAGTCATATCTGTCCATTACGAGTCCGAGGGATCCCAATAACATTAATTATATGTGTATAACAATAAATATTAAACATTGAACACCGAATCAAAACATGATGGCAGCCAGACAGGCAACGTTGACAATTTGTTTGCCAACTATAATCATGAACGGCTCGGCTATTAATCAGCAAACACATAATAACACATCCTCGTTGACAGACCGAACAGTATATTATTATAACAACAGCGAACCGTACAGTTATGCACCGGCATCGATGTGATGAATCTCCGGCCTTCGACCATCATAGGCACACCCAATCCCAAATATCACTCACACCAGCCAGTTAAACTTAAAACTTTAACGCCTTTATGAAACTACCTTAGTATGAAAGATGATTTTACAGGCCGAAATACAAATGCCACTAGCAGATATGACTTATTCAGTGAATTTATTGCTGAGATGATGCTAACATGAACTAGCTAACATTACTAGTATGGGTCAAACCACTAAAGGCCGGCTGTCACAAATGCCCCGTCAGGTAAGATACTTAATCTAATTAAGTGAGGATTAAATGCAAGTATTGATTATGTATCCACGTTTGTATGCGAGTTATGACATTGCCGGGGTTAGTTTATATTGCACTCTCTCTAATATTCCCACCCTTATTTTGCTCTAACGGCCTGTCCGCCATTTTGAGTCAGGCAGGCAGGCGGCGCAAATTTCGCAGCCACATACACACTTTAACCGACTCACTTTCACCATAGCGCAGCCAGCAACAAATATAATGTATTCTTACCTTCTCATATGAAAGGTTTCTCGTCTGGCAGATCACACAGCTAAGTTAAAATCTAAAACCGAATGAGATGAGTCTCCGTTGAAAGTCACTTCCGATTTCTCGGCTCAGTCAGCGCTGTTTCTCCACCTTGATTTCTGCACCGCATAACCGTCTACTGGTGACGTGCACGCGCACGGTGCAGCCGGGCCGCGCCCGCCTTGAGGATCACAGCGGTCACTTACTTACATCATAACCTTCAGCTGACACTGAGGATCAGACGCATTTTAGGACATTTTTGAACTTGTTAATATGTAATTTTTGACATCATTTATAAATACTCCTAAAAAACTAAACCAAAACATGGTAGCCTACTCTATCTAAAATGGTAAATTTACTACTACAGTTGTTACTAATGTAAAATTATGTGATCTCGGTTTGTTACATGCAGGCCTATGTGCAACCACTTATAGCTAGTTTCCATCCACCCATTTTTATGCACATTTTTGGGTATTGCAAAAAAAAAAAAAAAAACGCTGAATGGAAAAGCCAAATATGCGCATCAATTCTAAAAATGCACATAAAAACTATTTGTCTGTGAAATTGGGCATAAGTCTTTTATCCAAAGTGTTCTACATATAACTTTTTCAGCTCATGCATGGGAATCAAACCCCTGACTTTGGCTTTGTTATGCCATGCAGGAATGATATTAAGAGTGATTTTTTGTATTTTTTTTTCCATTAGGTAGAAGTCATTGTATCCCTCCCAGGTGAAAAAGACGTCCAATTAAGTGTATTAAAAATGTACCTAAATATGTTTTTTAGTATAATACAAATATAATGTAATGCATTTTTAATACACTTCATTGGACAACTTTTTCACCTGGGCTCTCAGACCTCCCATGAACATTACAACTGGTAAAACCCTTTCTGCACAGGCTTATAGCGTTACGTGTTATCACAGACAAAGGTTCTCGTCTGAGGTGGGGAGTATTGTAATGCAGCTCTAATGCATGTCAGATTTCCACCACAGCTGGGTTTCAACAGTTGGATTGTCTTTTGTGAGAGAAATGTTTCTTGTTCCTTTGCACAGAACGACTCAACACCCTTGGCAGTGCCAGTGCAGTTTACCGTCAAACTACCTTCCTACAGAGATGTCAGAAAATCGGCCTATTAATTAATAAGCTTCTTGACAAGTCTTTTCTCTAAATGTATTTGAAAATGAAATAAAGCAATGCCATCTTACCTATTATAGAGTACTTTGTCTGTAAACACGTATGGTGTGAAACCAGCCTAAGACACGAAACGTAACGAAACAGTATTTACATAGTTTTTACCTCTTGTTACCACAGAAAACACATGGTTACAAGAGGTAAAAACGATATAAATACTGTTCGTTTTCTTGCACAAACCGCTCGTTTCGTGTCTTAGGCCATCAATGTGTACTTATATTTATGAGTCATTAAATCATGTTTAATTTGGACTTCTCTGTACATGCTCTTTGAGGTGGTGACCATAGACCTCCATTATATGACTGACAGACAAGAACAGTTTGACCTAAAAATATCAAAATTGAAACTACTGCAGAAATAAAGACACCTACATCTTGGATGCCCTTGAGGTAAGATAAAACATACCAAAAATTAATTTTAAAGTGAACTATCCCTTTAAGGAGTGGTTGCTAGGTGACTTTGTTTTGGAACCTTCAGAAAAAAACCTCAGATTTTTGTTTTTCAAATTGGACTTTGCTGAGTCTAACTAACTGAACTTAAAAGCATTAAAATTACTAACTGAAAGAAAGATGAAATAAAAATAAATTAAACCTAAATAGTAATTTTGAATAAACAAAAATCAATAAAAAATGACAACGTAAATTAATAAAAAAAATGTAAATTAAAATTAGAGCTGAAAAAAAATATATCTATTATATATATATATATATATATATATATATATATATATATATATATATATATATATATATATATATATAAAAGCTAATTTAAAAATTAATTTAAAATTCTAAGATTAGTTCTTTATTTGAAACAATCATATTTCTTGGCCAACATTCCTGAAATCAAGCAAAGATCAGTGTAAACTCAAGTATTAAGTGCATGCATTAGCCCTCTTTACTAGTCTTGTACACACACAGTTCAACAGCACACATCAACATACAAAGGAAGATATAAATGATCAGACAGGTCTGTTTACAAATGTGCAAATTTGCAGTTACAATCAACAGCCAGATACACTCATGCTTTTTTAAAGGGAGTGCTATATATTCTTGCAAGATCATCCACTGTCATCCACTTTTTCTTATTTCATTTCCTATTAATATGTTTAAAGCTAAACTAGATCATTCTTCATTTAATAGCTCATCTGTCTGTTTACTTCATTTAAAGGCGTTAGTCATCTTGAGTAACAGCTTGGAGTGTGTCGAGGTCCTCAGACGGCACCTGCAGATCCTCCGTTGACTCAACGTGATTTTGTGCGGGCTGACATGTTTTCTGAGCGTCAGTCTGGAGTTTCTCAAGGTCACTGTCACTTCAGGGGTAAAAGAAAGTGGA
Organism: Hybognathus amarus; assembly: GCA_030378365.1. Classification (NCBI taxonomy): domain Eukaryota; kingdom Metazoa; phylum Chordata; class Actinopteri; order Cypriniformes; family Leuciscidae; genus Hybognathus; species Hybognathus amarus. The sequence continues at coordinate 90,088 of JAQIUQ010007697.1, read as the reverse complement.
TGAATTTTAAATAGTTAGTCAAAACAGTTTGAGAAATGCAAAGAGAGAATAAAATAGAGAATATTAACAGTATGGGTCTGACACAAGGGTGAAACAATACATTTGTTTGTTTAGCAAAATATAGTAGCAAAATCAGACATGAAAACATATTTAAAGACTTTTTTAACGTGACCTTCATATAACAAAAAAGAAAGGAAATGTGTTCCGAAGTTTGAGCTTGATATGATTTTTTATCGTTTTTTGAAATATTTTATTTGATTAAAAACAGCAAAACCGTAATATTATTATAATTTAAAGGAATTGTTTTTAATTTTAAAACGTAATTTATTCCTGTGATGCAATGCTGAATTTTCAGCACAATTGATAATTTCAGTGATTTCCTTCAGAAATCATTCTAATATAATAATACAAATGGGACACTGTTACCATGGAAACGGCTCCTCCTAGTGGATGGTGTCATATTTCAAATTACAAAATGTATTTGAAATATTTTTTCTTAATCCCGACAAATCGCATATCGTCAGAAAGGAATGAGACTCAATGTTCGATATTTGGTGACTATTTTGTGATATAAGTGATTCTGTGATAGAAATGTATTAATTTGTTACAGGAGAATGCATAATATAAATAATTCAATGGAATGTGGGAGACACCCGGTGGCTATTTTTGGTACAGCGCCCTAACAAAATCACATAGGAACTTTATTTTTTTGTGACATCAACTTCAAATTTGGAACACAACTTGGCTAGACATATGGCTTTGATTTTATAGCAATTCTGTATTTTGTAAAATATATATTTTGTATAAAATAAAACATGTTACTTGTTTTACAGTAAACTTAGTTCTATCACTTATTTACACTTTCATTTTAGGTCTGTCTTCCAGAGCATTCATGATTACAACCATTTAAGTTTGGAGAGTGCATTTTCACATCTATGCTCAAAAGGAGGGTGACAGTAAAGGGGTTAAAAATAAATCAAGGCATGTAAAAGTTTGTAGACTTGTGACTTTTATATAACAAAAAGTAAGGCGTTTAAATCTGTTAAATTAGTGAAATGACATTTTTCATCCATCCCTCACATCCTGTAACAAATCCTTCCCTCATGGGTCAAAATGACACAAAGCCCTAAAGTTATACTTTTGTTTTTGTCCGGAAAGCTTAGATCATTTCATTTTTATAATTTTTCCCAATTTTTTTCTCTCTAATTATTTGTATTTTTTTTTTATATACCTTTAAATTACTAGATTTTACATAATAATACATAATATTATTTAAGCACATTTTTCAACTTAAATTCAAAATAACTCACCAATACATACAATAACCAGCTCACTCTGGGTCAATTTGGATGTCTTTGCCGACCTCTTGTGGAAAAAAAAAATAACTACGTGATTTTCATGACTCTTGCCACTAGATGGCCTTATGACCGATATGGAGCAAAGGCACTCTTCCACTGGGCCCTAAAGTCAGTTTTCGAGATTATCTCTTCAGTATGTATTCAGATACACATGCAAACATAAAATAATTTTTTGGTATAGTTTTAGCATTTTTAGTTTTAATCTTGAGCATTTTTAGGGTTTTCTATGTAAGCATTCCTCGCATTCCATTCATTCCTAAGGGGTCAAATTGACCAGTGGGGGGAAGATTTGTTACTGGTACTTTTTTTTAATTACAACCACATTTTGAGTATTTGTGGTTCAAATGCAATGGACCACTCCGAATGAACACTCAATTTAATAAAACTTTTTTTAATGAGTTCCGAGTCAGATTATCCAGAGGAAAGGATGAAAAACAATCACAGCCATATAAAACTGCCCTTAATGCATATTTATGTTATAATTACATTGCAATCAAAGAGCAATTGAAAAGTTCCCAGATCTGACTTGTAAAGGTTATTTTTCTTACCTTAGAGGAATAAGGACAATCCCAGTGACAAGATTCAGCTGCTCCACTATCCACACACGACTTGGAGAGTTCAGCTAAATGAGCGAACAGTGCAATTAATTCATCATTATAACACAACAGTATCAACTGAGACATGTACAGTACTAACATTGAGATGGGAAATATTGGTGTCTGATCCAGTCTTATAGATCCAGTTCATAGTTTTCTGTAGGATCACTGCCTGATGTGTCAGATGCTTTAGGTACTCTGAACTCTCCTGAGTCTTCTCGTGTGCTTCTCCCACCTATTAAAAACAGCATTTATTAAAATTATTAAGACTAGATTTGAGGCAAAACAAATCTGCTTCATTTTGCATGGGCATGTAACTATTCACCTGCTTTCTGTATATGCCGTAACGCTTCCTTTTCATGCCTCAGTGCAGCTTTGGAAATCTCCTTTACTTTCATGCACCTTTGCCAATAAGTGATGACTGTGGAGAAGGACAGGATCATGAAACACTTTTCCATTTATGTTTTCTTCAGGTTCAGAACATATGAGTGCTGTATCCACAACAAAGTGGCTTGTTTGTGTTTCTGTTCACCCTTCACCTTTGTGCCAGTTTGAGAGATGAGGGTCCCTGATATTTGGAGGTCAGGGCAAGGGCGTACTCCCAGGAACTTCAGGGCAAGATCACAGGCCATCATACTATGAAGCACAAGGCCTATTTTACTCTGTACAGGACATGAACGCAAAGCATGCTTAGGTTAAAGGTGCTTTAAAACTAGTTTGTGCATTTAGATAAGCATTTGCAAAGATATTAATGAGCATTACTTATTATCATCAGTATTGGGGAGAGATAATAATAACATGGTAAGATTTTAATATTCATTCATGGGAAAAAATATATTATCCCTCAGGTGGTCTTCGGGCATTTCTGACCCGAAAATTTTGTGTTTTGAATTTCTAAAAATCACAGCTTCATATAGAACGTTATGAAACTTGGTGACTTTTATGGCATTATGTATGTGAATACAAAACAAAATTGAGGTCATGATCCGAGCATGCTAAGTGGTCGTAAAAAATAGTCACACTTGTGGTCTTTGGTCAAAAATGACCCCATAGGAAATGAATGGAAATTGACAAAAACACAAAAATTCACTTTTTTTTACACTTTTTTAATAAAAAATCATTTTGAGATTGTTTCAACTATATATTCAAATCCACACAAAAAAAATGTGTTCATAAACATCTGGGAATTCACATGCTTCCCATAGAGAGCTGTACATGTCATCTATTGGTTACACCATGATTCTACGCTTTTTCTCTATACTGTAACCAGATGGTGCTAATTTTCTTCAAAAAAAAAATTTCTGAAGGCCTAGACTCTATATTAAACTAAAATACTGCATTGATAATTTTTTGAAAAAAAAAAATATATATATATATAGAAAAAAATATCTATTTTTTCATGGCAAAAATAGACCATAAATATTGCATAAATATTAATAAATTCAATCAAATTGTCTCAAAATTCTAAATTACAAAGAATAAATATTATAGAACAAAAATAAATTGCATTGGTTTTACTGGGATGGAGGAAATTTACTTTTTAGGTGTCCGGTCTCTTTTGACCGAGAAGATAACAAGTGTGACTCCAAAACGAAGAGCACCTGAGGGTTAAAGTGCAAGTCAGTGATTCTGATACCACTGGTATACATAGTATATATAAATCTGTATATGAAAAAATATCTTTCAGCAGCAAATGTATACATCAATATGCATCTCTTGATTAATATGGGGAAATATACAAGAATGATAAAAATGTTGTTTAAAATAGCTTGAGTACAGCATGTCAAACTGCAGGTCACTAGTTACTAGACATATTGTTGGTTTGTTTTCAATGTCCCTGTTATTCATTATTATCACGTTGCTATGATTATAACTCACATCCAGTAAAGTCATCTCAGGATGGTCTTCTCCACACACCAGGAGCATCAGGTATCGGGCACGGTATGAATAATCGCAGAGCCGTCACTGGCTGCCCTCCAGCAAAGCAATAAAGACCAAGGTGCTTCTACATGAAAGAGGAAACAACTTTCGTGAATGACTGTATGATACTACAGTAAACCATACTTTAATTTACACTGAGATGATTACGTACATATTCCTGTATAGTGTTGGGATGCTCTATTCCCAGGACTCTTTCACTGATCAGCACAGCCCTCTGCTGGTGACTAAGGGCCTAACAGCATAAAATACAAATTTCATTTCAAAATGTCAGTTCTTTTTTCTATCATATGTCATTTTAGAGCATGTGATACCTCAGCATAGTCTCCGAGGATGTAGTGTATGCGTCCCAATAGCCTCAGACATACGCAGACGTCCTGATGCAGAGCCCCGTAGACATTAGTGAAGAGACCCAGAGCCTGGCTTATTAACTCACAGCCCTCTTTCAGGCAACCTAGCTGACGCACAAATGCATATCAAAGACTAAAGAATGTTTGAATGTTATTTTCGCTTGAAATATACTACCGTTCAAAAGTTTGGGTCATTAAGAGGTTTTTTTGGTTCGTGAGGGAAATAAATTATTACAATATTGCAATAATCACAAAACATATATATTTTTTTACTATTTGAAATAAATGCTTCTTTTGCAGTTTTGATTCAGCAAATAATCCTTAAAAAAAAAAAAACAGTTTTCATGCTCATGTATATCAAATGTTGTGTGTTTTTTATTATTATAATTATATTTAAAGTGACTTAGAGTTACCTTTAAAGGCTCTGGATAAAAATGGTTTATTGTTATTATTATTATTAATAATAAATACTTTAATTTATATTTTTGCTAATACATTTCAATGTAAAAAAAATAAAAATACTAAATAAAATAATATTCGATCTATCTATCTATCTATTAGGGGTATAACGATACTCTCATGTCACGATTTTTAATACATATCACTAGATACAATATTATTGTCGTATCAGACTTCTAAGATGGTTAAAGGCTAACAAAAAATGTACTGTTGATTAAAATGCTAAATTTGATCATTGTAGGTTTATCTTATCTATCTATCTATCTGATCTATCTATCTATTTATCTTATCTATCTATCTATCTATCTATCTATCTATTCTATCTATCTATCTCTGTCTGTCTGTCAAATATCTATCTATCTATCTATCTATCTATCTGATCTATCTATCTATCTATCTGTCTGTCTGTTGTCTCGCTCTGTCTGTCTGTTGTCTGTCTGTCTGTCTGTCTGTCTGTCTGTCTGTCTGTCTGTCTGTCTGTCTGTCTGTTGTCTGTCTGTCTGTCTGTCTGTCTGTCTGTCTGTCTGTCTGTCTGTTCTTGTCTGTCTGTCTGTCTGTATATCTATTCTATCTATCTATTTATCTATCTGATCTATTTATCTTATCTATTTATTTATCTATCTGTCTATCTATTTATCTATCTATCTATCTATCTATCTATCTATCTATCTATCTATCTATCTATCTGATCTGTCTATCTATCTATCTGTCTATCTATCTATCTGTCTATTTGATCTACCTTGTCTATCTATCTACTATCTATCTATCTATCTATCTGTCTATCATCTGATCTTATCTATCTGATCTATCTATCTATCTATCTATCTATCTATCTGATCTATCTATTGTCTGTCTGTCTGTTGTTGTCTGTCTGTCTGTTTGTTTGTCTGTCTGTTGTTGTCTGTCTGTCTGGTCTGTTGTCTGTCTGTCTGTTCTTTGTCTGTTTGTCTGTTCTTGTTTGTCTGTCTGTCTGTTGTCTGTCTGTCTGTCTGAATATCTGTCTGTCTGTCTGTATCTGTCTGTCTGTCTATATGTCTGTCTTGTCTGTCTGATATCTATTATCTATCCTATCTGATCTATTGTTTATTTATCTGTTCTATCTATCTGTCTGTTTATTGATCTATCTTATCTGATCTATCATGTCTATCTATCTATCTATCTATTCTGTCTATCTATTTATCTATCTATTCTATCTATCTATCTATCTATCTGTCTATCTATCTACCTGTCTATCTATCTGATCTGTCTATCTATCTATTTATCTATCTATCTATTTATCTGATTTATCTATCTATCTATCTATCTATCTATCTATCTATCTATCTATCTGTCTATCTGTCTATCTGTCTATCTGTCTGTCTGTCTGTTGTGTCTGTTCTGTCTGTCTGTCTGTCTGTCTGTCTGTCTGTCTGTCTGTTGTCTACTTGTCCATCGTTCTATTGTATCTATTGTATTGTATTGATCTATCTATCTATTGATTATCTATCTGTTTATCTGTCTGTCTGTCTGTCTATCTGTCTGATCTTATCTATCTATCTGTCTGTCTGTCTGTCTGTCTGTCTGTCTGTCTGAATGTCTGTCTGTCTGTCTAATGTCTGTCTGTCTGATCTTATCTATCTATCTATCTATCTATCTATCTATCTATCTATCTATCTATGTTATTTATCTGATCTGATTTATTTATTGTATCTATCTATCTATTCTATCTATCTGATCTGATCTATCTATCTATCTATCTATCTGATCTGTCTGTCTGTCTGTCTGTCTGTCTGTCTGTCTGTCTGTCTATATGTCTGTCAATGTCTGTCTAATGTCTGTCTGTATGATCTGTCTGTCTGTCTGTCTGTCTCGTCTGTCTGTCTGTCTGTCTGTTCTGTCTAATGATCTATATTGTTATATTTATCTATCCATCTATCTATCTATCTATCTATCTATCTATCTATCTATCTATCTATTTATCTATCTATCTATTCATCTATCTATCTATCTATCTATCTATCTATCTATCTATTATTATTTATCATCTACAGGTTTATTTATTTAGTTCAGCCAGATAAAGTCCCAGATTGAGAGCTGCTTTGAATGCTCACCTTCCTGGACCTGGGACTGACCACAGCGCAAGAGATAAAGAGCCTGCCGTTGGCCCTGGGACTGATGTGCTTTACGACGGGGAAGATGTTAAGGATGTCCTCTTCAGTGAACACACTTCTGTGCTCAGAATCAAAGTGATACTCTCTTAAAAGAATCTGAAGGAGAGATAGAGATGGGCTAGTCATCGGGGTAAGAAAAATCTTGAGTTAAATCTTGTTTCAATCTGAAATACCTGAATGCCAGTTTTGATGGCGAATCTCTCTGAGCAGGGTGTTTCTCTGAAGCCTGCATTTGTCCACGGCCTCTTCCACACTTCCACTGCCAGAAGGAGATGAGATCCCACACATATCAAATCACAGCGCACCATCTATTTGTGTTCAGAGAACCGGTCACTCACCAGGGCAGGCTGTAATGGTAGTACTCCCCGGGCCTCAGTTTTGATGGCCGCCCAAAGGTCACTGGGAGTGAGGTTGGCCCAGCACAGTCACGGTGCCGCCCACAGATGCACGACTCCGCCTTCTCCGACTCCTGCGTCTAGAAGCTAACTTGTCGTTTTGCTGAGATGACGCCGGCATTGGCAAACGAGCTCAAGAAGCAGTTGAGGAAATGACTGACGGAGGCAGACAGGACAGTATGGTTCCACGGCCTGAGGACAGCATTATATTTGTGATATCCCACTGAGCATTATAAATACCATAAGCAATTTCTGGAACACTCACCAAAAGATATGTCTTAAACAGATGTTTTGCACATCTGGTGATCAGCTCACACAGTGCAATCTCTCTGAAGAGGTTTAAAGAAGTTACTTTTTCAAATGTAATCATTGTATAGTGGGCGTCATACACACATTTTTCTTATTAGTGGTACAACTTTAATATACTTTTTAAGGAACACTCTGACTTTTTAAGGACTTTAAGCTTAATCATCGATTCACCCAGAGTTAGATAAGTCCATACATACCTTTTTCATCTCCGTGCGTGCTGTAACTCTGTCTGACACACCCATCGCTAGCCTAGCTTAGCACAAAGACTGGATGTAAATGGATACAGCTAGCATACTAATCCCAAATAAGTGACAAAATAACGCAAACATTTTCATATTTACATGTTGTGATTTGTATAGTCATAGAGTGTACAAATAACAAGGTCATATGAGACACAGCCATCTTTTAACCGTATCATATTCACGTTTAGCACCTAAAAACGCGTAGAAAACGCTGAGCGTGCCGCCTTCTCCTTTTCCCAATTGGTTCTTGTCATGTGACCTACTGTGCGCTTTTGGTGCGCTGAGCGGCATTCTGAAAAGTTGAGATGTTTTTATCTCAATGTGGCGCGGACGTGCTTGAAAAAACGAGTGTGTCGCTTCCATTATGAGCGCGCATACCGCACACCTACATTTGAAATAATCGAACTTGAGCGCGAAATGATATGTGAACAGGCCCTTATTTTGTCACTTATTTGGGATTAGTATGCTAGCTGTATCCATATACATCCAGTCTTTGTGCTAAGCTAGGCTAGCGGTGGGTGCGTCAGACAGAGTAACAGCTCGCACGGTGATGAAAAAGGTATGTATGGACTTATCTAACTCTGGGGATACGGTGAATAACCCTTCATCTGATCGATTTTTCAAGGCAGCATACGGTAGTTGTATCCTTTGCTACATTTAATATCCCATAATTCTGTGCTTTCCATTCTGAAAATAAAAATGTTGTCTAAAAGTTGTGGTTGTGTGTAAATGTTTTTGACCAACGTTTTCCACTTCTGATGTAATTTCTAGCGAGAAATTGCTATTGCAGTAATTAAATATTCACTTATTTATCACCAAAGCTCTCTCTATTTTGCTGTAGATCATTCGTTTTTTTTATTCGCTTTGGTACTATTTTCACAAGTAAGGTGTACATTTTCAAAACACTAATATCACAACAGATCATCAAAAGTGCACTTTTTTCAAACATTTCATCATGTTTTCAACTGTGTTAGTACAATTCACACAATCACAAAGTATCCTTTTCACAACACAAAATAAGTGTTTCATCTACATTATTGTTTCATTCACAGTAACTGCCTTTCATAAAGCTCTTACTATCAAACTTTTGATTTGCATCTCTTTTTGTTCAGTTTAATACTTTTGTCTATTATTTAATCCAACAGATCTTAATGGTTAATCAATTAATCATTTGGTAAACCTATAGATTTTCATTTCAGCAATATACAGTATATGGATTTTGAGAACTACAGAAATAAAATGTGTGTTTGTATGAATATTTAAATTACATGTAACCACACATGATGAATACTCGTTATAGCTAATTGATTTCACATAGTGGTAACCACAATTGGCCACTATATACAGTAACATTCATTGTGATGTGGACGAGAATCTATGGCCAAATGCTCAGGACAGGCTTGATCCAAATTACTGTAATTTAATGTGTGCACTAAATGTTATGTTTTGTTCTCATTTAGGTAAATTTCATTATAGAAAGTATACCTATGTTTCAATTATATCTGAAAAATAAAAACTATAATTTGCCTAATGATTGTAGAGATTGACCTTCACTTGATTACATATATGATGGATTTTTGGAAATTATAGATTATGTAAATGTTGGGTATTGTAAGTGTATTGCCTAATGTTAGAGTAAAACTGTGTAATCTGTCTTTTATAGTACTGTAGCATATTCATTTCAGCTGATTGTTAAAAGTACCAAACTGAAAGAAGATCATATTGTTGTGTTTCAGTGATTAAACCAAATGTTCTCATTACATATTACAATAATCTTGTGTTTGAAATAATGATTATGTGGACTGAAAACATGTGCAACTGACTGAAAGCATTCCATCAGGTTTTGAAAGAATGACTAGCTGTGTTACAAGTGTGATCAGTTTGGATTTTTGTACTAAGAGTTTTGAAAATGTACACCTTACTTGTGGAAAAAAAAACTGTTTATTGAACCTCACTAGTTTTGTGAGGTGCCTTCATGCACAAACGCTGCCTATGTTTTTGGACACGCCTGACAGAAAGATAAACTAAAAATCCAAGGAACCAACGGAAAACAGACGTGACAGGCATGAGTAAAATACACACTTACATAGACATGATCAAGCCTTTCTTTCTGTGGTATCTTCTGAATATTCTCCAGCACAGAGCCCAGGTAGCGGATGTTGATGCCGTGCCGATGCAGAGCCTCGGTTAGAGCTGACGCCGTCTATTGGCATTGATGTGTGATCAAGGCAACTCTTCATCTACAAACATACACAGATAAAGATGTGATTTTTTCCCATTCAGCTCGGGGTTACATCAAGGACAGACATCAGGGATAATCTGCTTTATATCCTTATTCAATTTTAGATCCTTATCTAATATCTTCCAATCCTAATAAAAAGCAATAGGGCTGCTCGATTATGGCAAAAATCATTATCACAAATATTTTTGGTCGATATTGAAATCACAATTATTTAAAACGATTATTGGTGGGTGAAATAAGTCGTGATTTTAGTAATTAAAAATTTTTACATTTCACAATTATCAATACTAAATAAAAAACTAAAACTACACCATCATGTCATGACAGGGTTTGACATGTTTACATAATATTCACAAAGGATGAACCGTGACCATGGACTGATTTGATCTAATTTGCTGTATTTTATTATTATTATTATTATATTTTTATTTTATTTTATTTCTCTTTATTTTTTTTATTTTTATTTTTATTATTGTTATTATTATTGCTATTATTTTTCTCTTTTATGTTAATAAAATGTTAAAATCAATCAATAAAAAGACAATTGAAAAAAAAAAAAACTAAAACTAAAAAAGCAAAAACTAAATAAACAATATGTTTTTCAGGAAGATGTACTCGCATTCAGATAAATAAATTGAATAATCAAAAGTAAAATAACATTGCATAGTCTACACATTAAATATAGATTAATCCTTATTTAAGCTAGTTAAGTTATTCAGGTCAAGATTCAAACTGATTTTCCCTTTGTCATTAGTTGTTTGATTATCATTAATGATAAACAGCAGTACATTCTTTCACTTTAAGAGCTAATGCAATGCTGATACACACGCATTTTCTTTCCCAAGTGTGTACAGTTAAGCCATAACCCAATGTTTTTACGTTGAAAAGGCATTTTGACATATTTGCCAGATCTGGGCCAATATGTTGCTGTTTGGGTTGTGTGTACATGTTTACGTGCGTATTTAAGCCCATTATATGCGTTCGGCTCCGACTTGAAGCATGCACAAAGAAAGGCACCTGGAGAACAGTGTCTCACATCCCTAAAAAGCAACTTACAAATGCAGGGATTTGATTGGAAATGAGGAAGACTGCAGCATCCTTTAACTGCTGTTTCTGTTTCTGGATATCTTCTGCACTTTCCTTGGGGAAACGTACACCTGATAAAAGAACAAGAATATTAGTAATGCAATGTTCATATTTATCCATACACATATTTTTAATTTTGTCTGTATAGCCAAAAGAGCTGCGGTCCAAAAAAGCTAATAACGCACCTGCACAGAAGATGTTGGGGTTGAAAAGTATGTCAAAGGTTTTCCTGAGGGAGGAGAAGGTATGCTTTACTGAAGAATCCTGCAGGGTGTTATTCACAGGCACAGTTTTTAGGGAAAGGTGCTCTGAATCCTGGTCTGGGAGTGTGAGAGATGTTGAGGATAGCTGAGGCGTAGTAGTTGGATCACCCTTTAGTGCAGATCTGCCAACATCTTTGATTTCTCTGTCATGCTCAGTACTTTGAGAGACAGTTTCCATTAACATCTGGTATCTGGTGGCATTCATATAAAGAGATCGTTCAGATTAAAAGGTTAATATTTGCATCATGATGTAGAGCTTTTCTCATCCCGTGCATTTCAGTTATACCCAAAAAATCAATATTTCAATATTAATATTTTATAAAAAAATATTTTTAAATGAAATATGATCAATATTTTCACGAAAACTGGCAAGACCAGGCCAAGAATCTTATTTCACCAAATGCATGTATTCAGGACCATTGATATTTTGCATTTTGTTTTCATGAAAATTAAGCAAAACATTTTCAGCAAAATTCTCAGTACTGTAATGTGGCAGGACGTTATTATTAAGTTTATATAATTATTAATATGATAATCTCAATTATGGTTTGAATTAGATTCACATTACTGAGATAATCTTTTACTGTATTAAAGTAAAAATACTTTTTTTTGTGCTGGGCAACGATTAATTGCGATTAATCACATTCAAAATTAAAGTTTGTGTTTACATAATACATGTGTACTACGTATAATTATTTTGTATATATAAATGCACACACATGCACGTATATATTTAAGAAAAATGTGTTATTTATATATAAAATATTAGTATTTATATATAATATAAATTATGTATAAATAAATATACATACAATATATACATGCACATATTTCTTAAATATATAAATGCGTGTGTGTGTATTTATATATACAAAATAATTATAAGCAGCACACACACATGTATTATGTAAACACAAACTTTTATATTGGATGCGATTAATCACGATTAATCATTGCACAGCACTAATTTCTTTTATTAAATTCTATTTTTTTTATTCTATAATTCATATTTTTTTATTTTTGAAAGCATCAGCAAAATCCTTTCATATTATTAAAGGGGAATTGAGGTATAAATGTGTAAAGTAATATGGAAATGAATTATTATTTAAGATATTATCTTAAAATAGGCTTCATTCTCAACTGTGGATGAAATATTTATTTATTTATTTATTTTGGATTTTGGGGTGAAATGTGACATTTTTGACAGGATCACCTGTGTATTAATCATAAGACGGGTAAATATAATTACCGGTGCTCCACGAAGGCGTCAGTGAGCTCCTGTCTCAGGCACACTAGGCGATGAGGATGTAGCCTTGGGAAGCCCAGTTGTTTACACACGGGACTTAAATCCTCTCCTTCCACAGGAAGAAAGTTGAGGTCGGGTGGGAAGGTAAAAAGTAAATCCAGTATGTAGTGCCGACCATCATTACCCATCGATGCCCTTGTGCTCCACCGAGGAGCACAACTCTACTGCTGTATCATCTTTGTTTAGCACTAGGTGGCGCTGCACTCGCAGCTTCTTACTGGGTTTGTCCAGCAGCTCCAGATACCTTCAAAGAGTTTAAAATGCGTGTGGTTACCAATTCAAATAAATTGTTTATGTAATTTCTGACACATTCTTCAGCCTAAAGACTAATTCACAACAAGAACCATGAAGATACCTGTAACAATAACTATATTAGTGTCCATAGCAACACATGATAATGCTTTTTATCATAAACGCATGTGCTGCAGTTCTGTCATTTACCAGCTCAAGCTTTTTAAAGCAAGATGGATTGTGATTGGCTGCCAATGTTTTTATTGTTCATCAGCTGGAAAAATAGTTATCTGTGTCATTATCATTATAGTTATGGTGTGAACTGCCCTATTGTCAGAATTAGAATGATTATTAAAGCCTTATTAGTTATCGTTATCATTATAGGTATCATCACTTTGATGGCGTGAACAGGTCTTAAAGGGATAGTTCACGTTGAAAACTAATTTTTGGTATGTTTTAGCTTACCTCAAGGGCATCCAAGATGTAGGTGTCTTTGTTTCCACAGTAGTTTCAATTTTGATATTTTTAGGTCAAACCGTTCTTGTCTGTCAGTCATATAATGGAGGTCTATGGTCACCACCTCAAAGAGCATGCACAGAGAAGTCCAAATTAAACATGATTTAATGACTCATAAATATAAGTACACATTGATGGCCTAAGACACGAAACGAGCAGTTTGTGTGAGAAAACGAACAGTATTTATATTGTTTTTACCTCTTGTAACCACAGCCACGTCCAAGTGATCTGATGGCGTGGGCGCTTCGGTCTGCGCAAGCGCCAGAAGTGATCTCTTGCGCGTGTACATCACTCATTTCGGAAGTGTTACCCTTCACTGTGAAGATCTAAACCTATTTAGAAATACAGGAAATCGCAATGGAAGACGATTTCGATATATCAACCGACAAAATTTAATTTTTTTCGCACCGTGCCAAGAGATCACTTGGACGTGGCTGTGGTTCAAGAGGTAAAAACGATATGAATACTGTTTGTTTTCTCACACAAACTGCTAATTTCGTGTCTTAGGCCATCAATGTGTACTTACATTTACGAGTCATTAAATCATGTTTAATTTGGACTTCTCTGTGCATGCTCTTTGAGGTGGTGACCATAGACCTCCATTATATGACCCGACAGACAAGAACGGTTTGACCTAAAAACATCAAAAATTGTAACTACTGCAGAAAAAAGACACCTACATCTTTGAGGTAAGCTAAAACATACCAACAATTAATTTCAAAGTGAACTATCCCTTTAAAAATGATGCATTTACCTGTCATCAGACACAACGGTCTTGCCAAAGTCAGTGGAGCCATAGACAACACTCTGTGCTTGGTCACGGTCAAGAATTCCCGGCACGATAGTTTGTGCGGTGACGCGGTAGCCGCGGTAATCGATCACTACAGTGCCAATCAGGTAGAGTTCTTCTTGATCCACTGCCCAATAAGCCCTCACACCGTTCAGGTCCAGAACAGGGCGGCGTGGGCCGCAGCCTCCCCTCCCAGATCTCTGTATTGGTCCTGCACATCAAAGCCTAAACTGAAGAAAATGTTGTTCCAGATGAACATCTGCTGTCGTGGTTCTTCGCTTGGGTTGATGGGCATCACGTTACCATCTACCACTGCCATGGCTCCTCGAGTGGCAGTGCTGACAAAATCACTGTTAGCCTGATAAAGTCAGTAAATAGGTCAGTATTAGACACAGCCAATGTAAATGTTCCTGATGTTACATTTTAGATTAGATTTGGTTTCTAGAGAACAACGGCCCTGTTTACACCTGGTATTAAAGGAGTAGTTCACGTTTAAAAACTTTTGCTGATAATTTACTCACCCCCATGTCATCCAAGATGCCCATGTCTTTCTTTCTTCAGTCGAAAAGAAATGAAGGTTTTTGATGAAAACATTCCAGGATTTTTCTCCATATAATGGACTTCAATGGGAACCAAATGGTTCACGGTCCAAAAGACACTTTCAGTGCAAACTGTTCAAAGGGCTTTAAACGATTTCCAGACGGTAAATAAGGGTCTAATCAAGTGAAACGATCACTCATTCAAAAAATAAATAACAAAAAAAAATTTTTTCAACCTTTATTTAACTAGGAAACTCACATTGAGGTTAAAACCTCTTTTACAAGTGAGACCTAGAATTAAGTTTTATAAAGAGATTATAAAACTTACTTATAAGTTTTATCCTAGATTAAGTTTTATAAGCTCAAATGCGTACCTTGCTCTGTTCTGTTATGCACGTTCGTGACTCTCCCGAGTCAATTCATTAATTTCGTTCGTGAACCAAATGATACGAAAAGATTTGTTCATTTTGATGAACCAGTTCAAACAGGAGAGTCACGATGTGCATCACAGAACAGAGCAAGGTGAGCATTTGAGCTTATAAAACTCAACTTTGTTATTTTTTTTAAATAAGTGATAGTTTTGCTTGATAAGACCCTTATTCATCGTCTGGAATCGTTTAAAGCCCTTTGAACCGTTTGCAGTTTGCACTGAAACTGTCTTTTAGACCTTGAACCGTTTGGTTCCCATTTGAAGTCCATTATATGGAGAAAATCCTGGAATGTTTTCATCAAAAACCTTAATTTCTTTTCGACTGATGAAAGAAAGACATGGACATCTTGGATGACATGGGGTGAGTAAATTATCAGCATTTTTTTTTTTAAAAGTGAACTACTCCTTTTATATCAGGTGTAAACAGGGCCAAAAAGTACTTAGTGGAACTGTAAAAGCCCATTTTGGTTCTAAGTTGAACACATGATAAGTGGTAAAGATACCTTAAAAACCGCTCTGTCCCTCATCAGACGATCAGTCACGTTTTTCTCGGGAGCTCTCTTGTGGCCTGAAGTTCTTCATTCCAGTCCCGGGCCTTTGTTCAACACAGAGGAATGAGTGAAAGACTACTTGTGTAACTGGCTTGTGCGCTGACTTTCAACATGTTTACCTGAACAGGCACATGTTCTTCATAACCCAGGCGGAAGGAGATGACATCCTCCGCTCGAACACAGTCCATTGTGTGGTCAAGTGCTGGAGCTGTCCAGCTAAACACCTGGAACGGTGTGGCAATCCTTTCAAAGGGGTGTGTGGACCCTCTAAAATAAGAGAGAAGTCGAGTAGTTTCTACATACTACATAAAATTTACAAGAGAAACAATCATATTTTGTATTATCATTTTATTTTTACATATAGACAACTAACAAACATATTTTGCAGGTAAACGAGATTTAAAAGTTTATTAAAAAAGTTAATTTTGTCATATTTTTTAAAACAGACAGTACTTTTACAAATGTGACATTGCTGTATCTCTGTATCTCCAACAGGTAACTTCAATTTCAATGTTTTAGCTACATATTTTTACAACTAATTTCTTAATTATACTATGCAAATAATTGAATATCAACAACATGTGTGGGTAAATGTCACAAACTGGTCAAGAACATGTTTCTATATCACTTTTTGCATCTTGAAATTGTTTGCATATTTTAAAATTGTTTATTTATTATTCCAACTTATGATTATCATTAAAATCTCATATTCTCACTGCTGTGATAAAGTAATGTTTTACCGTTTTACAGTTAAAACTTTTGATTTACTTATTGAATTATATTTATATTGAAAATGTCTTTAAAATATTTATTTTCTATTATTGGTATAATCAAAATCTATTAAACTGACTAAATTGACAAAGCACAAATAGTTTATGAATACAGTTTATATTTCATTAACCATTTCAGTTGTATCTGACTCTTGGTGATTCTATGGGCCATTACACAGCTTGAGCACACACACACACGCGTCTGGTTTACTATCTTTGTGAGGACTCTCCATAGACGTAGTGGTTTTTATACTGTCCCCTTACACTATCCCTACCAATCACAGGAAACATTCTGCATTCTTACATTAAAAAAAATAATAATTCTGTATGATTTAAGCGTGTTTACCCATGGGGACTTCAATTCAGTCCCCATGAGTTTGTATGCATTCAGGTTTAAGTCCCACCGGGATAAAAAAACATGTACACACACACACACACTTTTTAAAAACAATTTTACTTAGATATTTTGAGTAAAATATTGGGACACTACCCATATTTTAGCACAGTTTGTTGTACTCTTTTCACTTGTTGTGAAAACCATCATACCTCCTTTTCAGCAAGGCACTGAAGTTCTTCTTAAAAAGTGGACTGATATGACCCAGGAGATCCAGCAGAGCATGACTGAGAGCACTAGGATTGGCTGGCTTTGGATTAAAGCTGTAAGTCGTGGATCTAAGTGAAAAATGTAACAAATCGATGCATTGGTTTTTCTAGTAGGGCAATTTGAAGGGCAACTGTACGTTGTAACTCACTGATTTACGTAGAACCCACGAGTTGATGCTGTTATACAGAAGTGTCTGTCTTCCATGGTCACCACATTGAGATACATGAGGTCTCCATGCATCTTTCTGTTTCCAGGAGGAGGATTCCAGCTACTCATGGTCAGAACCTTCAAGCACTCTAAGGACTGTAAAAAAGACGGATGATTAAATATTATCATATGCGATCTTCATCTAGCACATTTTTAAAGGGATAGTTCACACATTTTTGGTATGTTTTAACTTACCTCAAGGGCATCCAAGATGTAGGTGTCTTTGTTTCCGCAGTAGTTTCAATTTTGATATTTT
>JAQIUQ010007697.1:0-67500 GCA_030378365.1 Hybognathus amarus | reverse complement strand
AATGCATACATTCGCTCAGAAGTCTCTCTATATTCCCTGTGTGTGTTTCTCAGTCTCGCTGTCCCAGTGTTTGCTGCTATGACAGAGTGCTGCAGTACCGGCGGAATGTGCAGGACGACCTGCAGTGCTTTGAAAAGCTACAATAGTCGGAGAAGTGGAAGGACTAGAGCACTTTATTAATACTAAACGTAGAAAACAAGTAGCCTAAGCGTCATTGTGTTGGAAGTGAAGCTTGTCGACCGTCTTCTTATCTGTCTTCTCCAATGTAAGCATCTTTGCGGTTAGAATCTCACCTTTACTTGATGCGCATGCGCACACGCTACTAAGTTTCGCTAAACTATCCTTTTTAATTTCTTATTAATTTATCGTGTAGGGTTCCCCGCCCATATGGTATTAGTTTGATTTTTGAACGTCTTAAAACTGTTTAAATATCCTGCAATTTGGAGGAATCAAAATATATAACATTTCACAGAACTAAAAATCTAATATTTTCGATCGAGGTTAAGCTAGGCTAAGCTAGGTGACATTTCTAATATTGTAATATTTGTATTAAAATTAAACAAAACACAATGTTTATTGTGGATAGACACAAAGTGTCACAGGTTACGTGCCCTTGTTGAAAATAGCTCAATTGAATGTTCTTCACACAAATGTCCACCATTTGATTTGATTTTTTTCTTTATTTGATCAAAATTATGACATTATCCCTCAATAGCCCTATCAAATCACTTGTTCAGAGACCATAACTAATACTTCATTAAATTAAAATATATATTAGGCCTAATATTTTCAGAACAAAATACATAACTATGTGTATTTAAAAGACACATTATTGCTACTCTATAAAATCAGGCAATCAGACAATATCGAAGTTAGTTTTGATCCTTAAGACCCTATTTCTTTATTTCTTTCCATAACAACATCACACAGGCTCTGTTGATTTTAGTACATTTTTATCATTTAAAGTAATTGTGCTTATACAATGTCACAACCTTGACATCATGTCATTTCTTTTACAAACTAAAGAAATTAAATTTTCTAAAATATTTTTTTATAATCATATATCATTTTTATAATCATACAGCACCAGAGAAACAGCATGACTGCTGCTGTATTTAATACATGTATGATAATAATGTGATTATTTTGTCCGCACTGTAAGATTCCTTGATAAAAACAAAATTCAGTTTTGTAGCCTTTTTTGTTGTTGTCCCAACTTTCAGAAAACATCATAAACCTAATGTATAAGCATATATATTTATAAATGGACAAACTGAACAAAATAACACCAATACGAACATTTTTGTATTATTTAATAAATAAAGCATGATTCACTTCATATGCTGTATGTTCATTACATCATAAAGCTCTTTACCAACTGACCCACGGCAGCTGCCATCTTTTATGTATAACGTGAATGAAAGTGAGGCTGTAAGGGATAGATATAGGTTGTACTGTTATTTCATTTCATTAACACTTTAACAAGTGTTAAAGTGTTTTTGGATTTTGCTGCTGACAAAACACTGCAAAAATATCTTTCCCAGAAATTTCAGTAGACGAAAAAACTCTCGACAACATGAACTATGGAAAAATATAAGTGATATACAAGCTTTTTACAGCAGATGCCATTGAAATCATAGTAAGTCTATCCCTCACATTCATACCTGTCATAGTGCTGCTCCGAATAATAGTACCGAAAACACAAAAGCAATATAATACACCAGTTTACCTCATCTTTTAAAGTGTGTCTAATGTGACCAGAATAATTCACTTCATTGACACAAATAATTACTGAATGGAAAGTTTTAGCATGTTCTGGATTTTACAATGAAGACTAATTTTCCAAAATCTTCATATCCAACCTTTATATGTTCCGGATGACAAAATCCCATTCATTTTCTCCATAGGGGAATGTATTTTGAATAACTTTTTAAAGACATATCTAGTGTGAGCTGCAATTTGTTTAATTATGCTAAGACACCTGTCCAAAATTCAACTCATTTGTTTAATTAATTAAGATCAAAAGCAGAATTCCAGGTGAAAAACTACATTACCCATGATTCTTTAGAGAAATTCAACACATTCACTGACACTGAAGCACCACAAATGATGTAGCTTCCCTACACTTAAACTACTTAGCCTAATTTTGCAATAATATATAATAATTCAAGTCTTCAAATCAAGTTTTATATTCCTCCATCTGGTTTAATTTTAATTATGTTATGTGTAGTGATTCATGGGATTGTAGTTAAAGCTGTGAAGTACACAGCTTTGTCTTTTTGTCAGATTTTCAAAAAAATTTTTGCTTCAAATCAAAGTTTGTAATGTTGTGATTCACATTGTATCTGGTTGGTTTGGTTCATGGCTTAAAATCATAACTCCTAAACAAATCCCTATAGAAAAAATGAATGGGAAAAACACCTCAGGAACCAAGGCTGCTAAAAAAGGGACGGCCACTGTGACACTCTATAACTCTGTTGTCTCTGGTCCAATGTCTTCCCTCAGTGGTCGGTTCCTGAATCTGACCTTTTCTGAGCTACTGACATCCTTGAAAGGCCGCCTTCACTCCAGGGATCTCCAAGTGACCTGTGCAAGGGGAGGAGCCTATGTCTGAAAGGATAAAGGAAAAGGGCGGGGTCAGGCATGGGGCGGGGCTCCTCGGGCCCAAGCACCCTTTCGCGGGGCACGCACTCCCTCACTCTCTCCGACTCCGCATCCTTCCTGAAGTCTCGGCTTTGACGTGCGTTTTGCGCCATCACTGGAGATGTCCACGGAGAATTTGCAGTCCATTCCGATTCCTATGAACAGGTAAAAGAATGAAAATGATCTGCGTGTTCTAGATATGAGTAGATCCATAGGATCCATAGTGCCTCCGTCCTACCAACTCATTCTCATCCCCAAGGCGTCATATACGACACTTTTGCAAAAACTTAAACATCCACATGGCACCCTTTAACGTCAAATGAGATGCTTTGGTTATGGTAGGTTTAGGTCTGGGTAGGGTTAAGGTTAGACCACTAGGAGGCGCCTTCTGCCCCATATATATCTGAGTCTCATTCTGCTGTGTTGTTACTACTAGTAGCGAAGCCACTAACTTAACTACATTTTTCAGTAGCTTGGCAGTAGCTCAGTTGCTTTTTAAACAGTGTAGCTTTTCCAGTAGCTAACTACTTTTTGCAGCAAATAGCGGTGTAGCGCGAGCAAAAGCTACATTGCTACATTGTTCGAGCCTGCGCAAATCAGTGCGATCCAAGGATATTCTTCTTCTTGTTAGATTACAAACAAATTTTTTTTGCCATTACTGCCACCTGGTGTTTAATCACGCATCTTGCGGCTAACGGTTCACTGACGTACAGAAGTGGGTTGATTCACCCATATTATGATTATAAAGCAAGACGTGACGGCAGATTTGGAGGATGGAGAAACAACTAACGTTAATTACCCGTGGCCTTATTTGTCCAAGTTCAATCAGTATTTTTGAGAAAATGTTCTACATGCAATTTACGTTGGATGTATATTTCGTTCTTGCAATGTTGTAGGCTATTTGTTGCACTTTTGACAAACAGTCAGAGATATTTGAGTGTTGTGTGTAATAAAACAATACTCTTTGAAATCGTAATTGCATTGCCTTGTTTTAAACACTAAACATTTTACTTAAAACATTCCTCAGAGACTTATTCAGTTATTTATAATATACGTTGTTCAAAAAGCAAAAGTAGTTTCAATGTAGCTAGCTACTTTTTGATAATAACTTGTAGTGTAGCTAACTACTTTTCTAAAACGGGTAGCTCTGACTGTAGTTTAACTACTTTAACTTACGAGTAGCTTGTCAAACTACAGTTTCAGAGTAGCTTCCCCAACACTGCTCATTTGACCCTAAAGGGTGCCATGTGCGTTGGATATTTACGCTTTGGCAAAAGCGTTGTATATGATGCCTTGCGGATGAGAACGGGCTCTGCCCTACCTGCATGGCACCTCCATCATCATCTTCTTCATCATCGTCTTCCTCAAAGTCTTCTGCCTGGTGATACAATCGAAAGTGTGCTGAATGGAGTTGGAAAGAGAGTTGAGCGGCCACATCGGTCTGCTTGCGGAGGTCACGACTCAGCGTCGTGATCTTATGACTGCGCCGCTTTAGCTCCGTCCAGGAACCGCCGCTCTTCATCTCGAAGTTCGAACCTGCAGAGCGTTCGCAAGTGCCCCCTTTTCCGTAGCTCCACCCCGAAGCTGCACTAGCACACCCTCCTGCTCAGCCAAATGCTGCTCTGTCTCCAGTAATCGTGCCTGTAGCAGCTCTTCCTCCATCTCAATATCTATAAAAACACAGAGTTGAGGGAACGTTTGGGAATAGCTGGAATTTTGTGATATTTTATACTCACCTTCTTGGGTTCTCACTGGTGGTCTTTTACTTAGATCACAACTCAGCTCTGTATAGACAGAAGACACGAGATTAACAATGCAAAGTGGCTTTTTCAGAATGGACAATCTATACAGTGAGGTTGAGTGACAGACCATTGCATCGTTTCTCTTCAGGTTGTGTATCCTCTAGCCGTAGACCGGTCAGGAGGATCCGATGTTCCTGTTGCAAAAATGCGACATTTCGCTCAACACTCTCCACCTGTTGGGCAAGTGTGGATCTATCCATGGATTGCTCCCAGATGTCGGCAGGTAACAGCTCCTTTTTGCAGTTAAATTGAAAAATGTCAATACAAAGTAACCACACTTTATTCACTATAGGCCTAACCATTCATTTAAAGCCTGAAACAAATTAGTTTCCATTAAACGGGTAAGTTCACCCAAAAAAAAATGTTGTCATTAATTGCTCACCTTCATGTCATTGCAAATCCTTAGAATTTTGTTCATCTTCAATAAACAAATGAAAATGGAGGGACAGAAAACTCAGATTTCATCAAAAAGATCTTCTTAGGTGTTTAAAAGATGAATGAAAGTCTTACAGGTTTGGAAAGACATGAGGGTGAGTAAATGATGACAGAAATCTCATTTTTGGTGAACTAACCCTATCAGAATAACCTATAGCCACTCCCCTCCAATCTCGTCTGAGACGAGCTAGAGATGACAAGGATTTGTGTTCAAATCAAATCCCACCGTCTATTTTTTATCTTTCAATAGAGTGCAAAAGTCCCTTGGTTTCAGAGTGTATGTGGAACCAGCTCGACGTCATTCGCATTACTTCACTTGACTGTCATTTGATTCTCTGGTAAAAATTGATTTGCAGGAGGATCATGGGTAATGTAGTTTTTCACTGTTAAACCTGATTATTTATAAAATAAGTGGCTTCAAAAAACACATACCATCGATTAACAACCTAGTAACTCACATTAGATCTTTTTTTAAGGTTTATACGTTGCTGTTTGCAATTAATTCCCTCTGTGGAGAAAATTAACTGGATTTTTACTTCCAGACCCTGACTATTGCACTGTTCTGTTTTATCTCCGAATGATGTCACAATAAATCAAAAATACTGTTTCACATGGACTTAAACAACCTTCTCTTCAGTGAAATGTTTTGTTTGACAAGTGTATGTTATAAATCCAAAGCTGTTTTGTTAAAGTGCAAAGATGTGGTCACTCTATGCACCAATAATAACATTTCAGATGGCTCCCCTATTATTTTGGATCTTAAAATGGCTCTTTTGTTACAACTGCAGCATCAGCAGCTTAGGATTCAGTTTAAAATCAGCATTATGTCATTGGTACATCCGGGACATTCTGACCCAGGAAATGCATAATGACGACAGGCGTATGTAAACATCGCAATGAATGTAGCCTTTAAAGCGAACAAATGTTGCCAAACCAATTTTTTTCTTCTTCATAGAAAGCACACAATCCTCCCGTCGACGTCTATTAACCCTTTTCTATATTTTATTTGTATTTTATGCCGTTTCCACAACGATTTCAACTGTAAATATACACCCATCAAACTTCGCGCATTGGAATATGTCAGCAAATGATGATTATCTAAATAAATATGATTTTGATTATTGACAGATGAGTCTGTTGAAACGTACGATGATGTCGTGAAGGTTACGTTTTCATCACGGCTCTGACTATCTTGAATCTAAAGTACACCTCCATCAACATGATGTTTTAAAATCACTGCACCGCGTTATTCTCAATGACATAAACATGCAGGTGGAACATCACGCTATGATGATACTTACGGTTAGACTGAGTAGATGAAGGATGCAGGACACATCCAGTGCTAAGCATCGCCACCAAAACAGTGCGTCAGGGACACGAAAGGGTTAGTTAGCCATCTGCCATCAATCCCCACATCTCATTAGGGTATAACAGTTTTTGCAAAGACATAGCCTATACAAAACTCATAACAAAATTGTATTCCCATATTTATTTAACTGGAAACAACAACTTTTTACTTAAGACGCAACATACTGTAAATGTTACTCAGCATAAGCCCTAAGTTAGCAGTTTGTTACTGTGCTGTTCATTAATGGATAATGTGGTTATTCATTTCATTTTGAAGTATTTCAACACAAAAACCAGGATTTAATGCATTAATTCATTTATTTATTTACAAACAAGGTTTTAGTTCTGCTTATGTCATTGAATGTGCTTTGTATTATTTTAGTACTATGTTCTTCATTATTTTGCACGTGTTAGTTCACTCATATACTAAGGATAGCAGATGTTAACACTCAAAGGCACAATATGTAAGACTTTTGGATTAAAATTTCCAAAAACCACTTGAACAATGTTATATATTTTGTTGTGTACTTACAATATCCCAAATGTTTCCAACAATGTTTAAATCCAGAGAAATCATTGAGTTATTGATCATATAATTTTTTACAGCATAGAGTTTATTTAGCACCATGAATCTGGTTCAGGTGGTTTTGTTTCCATACTATCTGACATGTTTGTACCTGAGTTTATTTTGATTAAAAAACTGCTTGCAAATAGATCCTGCTCTTTTATTTTATGTTAGTTTTTCAACCCCTCTGGACAACTATATGCTTTTCTATATCTATAAAAGACTATTTTCTCTCTTATCTGCTAAGCCTAAAAATAAAGAATTTCACTGTATACAGTACACTATCAGAAAATGCAGCTGAAATAATGCCAGTGGTTGTTTCCACATTTAATGCTAAATAGTTAATGCTAAAATGAAAAAAAGCTCATAAATGATAGATCTGTACAAGTAAGATACCAAAACATACACTCTAAAAAAATGCTGGGTTGTTTTTACCCAAATTTGGGTCAAATATGGACAAACCCAAATGTTGGGTTAAAAATTAAATAAAAAATGTACAGTTGAAAGTGAAAGTTTTAACCCAACATTTGGGTTTGCCCATATTTGACCCAAATTTGGGTAAAAACAACCCAGCATTGTTTAGAGTCACTCTAAATACGCTGGGTTGTTTTAACCCAGTTTTGGGTAAAATATGGACAAACCCAGCCATTGGGTTATATTTTAAGTTACATTTTTAACCCAATGGGTGGGTTTGTCCATATTTTACCCCAAATTGGGTTAAAACAACCCAGCATTTTTAGAGTGTACATATCTCAGAAAAAGGTACAAAGCTGTCACTGGAGCAGATGCAGTGGCCTAAAGTACAAAAGCTGAAAAGTTACGTCTTTGCACCATATTTACCTCTAAATATAGTACCTTAAAGGTACATATAGTACATATAAGTGCACTCTAAAAAATGTTGGGTTGTTTTAATCCAATTTTGGTTCAAATATGGACAAACTCAAACATTGGGTTAAAAATGTAATTTAAAAATGTAACCCAATGGCTGGGTTTGTCCATATCTGACCCAAAATTGGGTTAAAACAACCCAGCATTTTTTAGAGTGTGTACATATTAGTAGATTGTGTACATTAGGGTACTGCCCCAGTGACAGCTTTGCATCTTTTCTTCTGAGAGTGTAAATGTGGGTTTGATTTTCCAAATTCAACAGTGATTCAACTTTGATCCATGATGTTGATTTAGCTGTGAATGACTAGTGTAGCCGTTCAATTTGTCAATATAAACCTACTAATATCAATTGTATCTTGAAAGGAGCATATGAGCACGAGCGTCAGTGTTTCAGAGAGAGGTGCAGAGTCACGCACTTTGCCCTATGCACATGTCTATTGTGGCGTGCTGCTTGCTCAGCCGTTCTCTCTTCTGTTGTTACGCCACAACAAATGGCATTGCTCTTTTACTACTAAATACCCTCTATACACTCTACGCAATCCTTTGGAAACACTTTACGCTTTTGAAAAAACTCAATTTTCTTTTTCCTCCCACAAAACTCTAAATTTGACCTCTTTTCATCGGAGCAACCAACTTCATGAGTGAGTTGGAGCATCCGAATGATGAAATGTCTAACGGACAGGAATGGTCTCCTGGATTAGGGGCTTGTGAACCGATCATTACGGTCATGACAGCCGTCCCAAGAGTTTGATTGTGTGACAGCTGTCGACAGAAAGGATTGTTTGAAAATAAATTACTGGAGAAAGTCTACTCTTACTGGTCAATCTGTGATGTCTGAGAAAAAATCAGGTAAGCATCCAATCATTTTTTATTTTTTATTTTTTGTGAGTATGAGTGTGGACCAGGGTTGCAGGTTACTTTATTTGAGTGACTATGCTTAACAATCTAATTCATAATATGGTGTAGTTGAAATGATTGTGAAATCATGCTTTTCTCCGTGGCATTGTTCTTGCTGTGTTGATGATTATCCTGATCATTACGGTTATAGGTTTAGTGGCTGGTTTGGATCCAGAGGAAGAGGTGACAGACGTCGTATGTGACGAGTCAGATCTCAGAGATGGAGAGTAGGTCCCATGGAAATGCCGTGTTATATTTATAATATACATATTTAATAGGGATGCACCGATATGACAATTTTGGCCGATACCGAGAACCGATAATTCTTTAAATTTGAAAGCCAGAACCGATATATTGGCCGATAAATCTAAATCCACATTTTTAGACAATTTTTGAGAGCCTGATTATTAAAAAAAGTCTCCTCATTAAAAGCCAAGACACAAACACAATTATGATGTTCTTATTTTAATGTTGTGTAGCCGATATGACAGAATTGCGCTGCACAGTTTTCAAGTGATTTCAATCGTATTACAAGCAATTTAGAAGCATCATGTTGAACAGTGCACATCTAAAATGCCTCAGCTGAAGGAAATAATACATTATTTATCAGCTTTTAGATATCGGCTAAATGTTCTTGTTGGGTCAATAACGATAACATTAAAAAT
Source organism: Hybognathus amarus (assembly GCA_030378365.1). NCBI lineage: Eukaryota > Metazoa > Chordata > Actinopteri > Cypriniformes > Leuciscidae > Hybognathus > Hybognathus amarus. The sequence continues at coordinate 58,258 of JAQIUQ010007697.1, read as the reverse complement.
GATCATATATCGGCCGAGACCGATAATGTGGCCGATATATCGTGCATCCCTAATATTTATTCATGAAAGAACATTCAAATGGGAAACATTTACACCAGGTTGCATCAGGTTTGGCTGTAAATGTATTTTGTGTCGTATAAAGCTAAGATTTTTGACTGTGTTGTTCTTGTGATCTAGAATGATGGAAGTTGAGGTTGGTGAACACAATGTTTTGCTGGTACGCTGTGACGGGACGTACAGTGCCATCAGTAACCAATGCACACACTATGGCGCTCCACTGAGCAAAGGTAGCGCATTAACAATCAGTTTTGTCAATGCAAATCGAGTTTGGTGCGACTGGCTTGTGTCTGTATGTAAATAAGACCTGAGAAGTGAAGCGTCACTACAGGGGGTGTTCCTGTTCCTCTGCAGGGGTGCTGTCGGGTCACAGGGTCCGCTGTCCTTGGCATGGTTCCTGTTTCAATGTGAAGACCGGTGACTTGGAGGAGTATCCCGGGACTGACTGTCTGCCCTGCTACAAGGCACTGGGACATAGATCAATACACAGAACTAAAATACTGCTAAACATAACGACTTTATTAAATGAATCATTTAAATTATGATTCATATGTAAATGTAATATTTTATATAAATATTAGATTATTTATTATACATTCAAAATATTGAATTTAGCTTGTTAATTTAGTGTTTTCATTAATTGCCAAAAGTTTTGAAAAATTATTCTAAATGATTTAATCAGATTTTTTCCTGACAGGTGAAAGTCGAAAACAAGAAAGTGTATGTGTCTGTAAAGAAAAGGGTAAATACCTTCACATAGACATTTTATCTTCCGTATAAAATGAATTAAGCCAATACCAAAATAGACTTCTGACAGTAAAATGTAAATAAAAATCTGTCTGTGCAGATTCAGGGTCAGCCTAAACGTATAAAATGGATGGGGGCCAAAGATCCAGATGTGTCACATACTGTGATACTCCTAGGCGGAGGTGAGAAAAAAATGTTTGATACAGATTTCCTTTATTTGCTAACTTTTGCTGATAATTTACTCACCCCCATGTCATCCAAGATGTCCATGTCATTTTTTCTTCAGTCGAAAAGAAATTAAGGTTTTTGATGAAAACATTCCAGCATTTTTCTCCATATAATGGACTTCAATGGGAACCAAACGGTTCAAGGTCCAAAAGAGAGTTTCAGTGTAAACTACAAACTGTTCAAAGGGCTTTAAACGATTCCAGACGATGAATAAGGGTCTTATCAAGCGAAACAATCGCTCATTTAATAAATAAATAACAAATTTTAAGTTTTATAAGATCAAATGCTTTGAACAGTTTGCACTGAAACTGTCTTTTGGACCTTGAACCGTTTGGACCCCATTGAAGTCCATTATATGGAGAAAAATCCTGGAATGTTTTCATCAAAAACCTTAATTTCTTTTTGTCTGAAGAAAGAAAAACATGCACATCTTGAATGACATGGGGGTGAGTAAATTATCAGCAAAAGTTTTTTTAAGTGAACTACTCCTTTAATGTTAGTGTATGCTGGTGTGTGTTGTTGAGCACAGGCGCAGCCTCTTTGATGTGTGCTGAGACACTACGGCAAGAAAACTACGGCGGCAGGATTATTATGGTATCTAGAGACGACCTCCTTCCCTTATGACAAAACCAGACTCAGCAAGGTAAGGCACAAGATCTTTGAAAACTGAAAGAAAATGTTACATGTTAACAAGACTCAAAAACACACAAACTGAAATTAAAATTGATATTTGTTATGGAATATTGCAGTATTATTTATTAATGATTTATCTGCGCACATCATTTTATCTTTAAAAAAAATTAAAAAATGAATGTACCCTCGTAATCTTTAATCAAAATAACGTCCCTCCATCTTCTCGTCTCTGATGACGGTGTTTACTGCCGCAAATGTTCAGTATTAAATAAGAATATGCTGATTGTTGTGGAAATCTTTTTCCACAGATACAGTATATTAAGCAGCACAACTGTTTTCATTGATAATAAAAATAATTGTTAATAAAATATTGATAATAAAATAATTGTTTCTTGAGCAGCAAATCAGCATATTATAATGATTTCTGAAGGATCATGTGACACTGAAGACTGATGCAGAAAATTGAGCTTTGCCATCAGAGCACATACTAAAATATATATATACATAATTTGTATTTATTTATATATATATATTAGGGCTGTGCAAAAATTAATTGTGATTAATCGCATCCAAAATAAAAGTCTGTGTTTACATAATATATTTGTGTGTGCTGTATATAATTATTTTTGTATATATAAATATGCACACACATGCATGTATATATTTAAGAAAATGTGTTATTCATATATAAAATATTTATATTTATATAATATAGATTGTATTTATATATATATATATATATATATAATATATACATGCATGCATAGGTATTAATACATACAAAATAATTATATACAGCACACACAAATATATTATGTAAACACAGACTTTTATTTTGGATGCGAATTAATCGCAATGAACTTTTGCACAGCCCTAATATATCTTTTTTTACATTGTTTTATGTTTAAAGTTTAATCTCGATTCTAGGTAATGGATGCTGAGAGCGAAAGTCTCTTAATGAGACGAATGGATTTTTTCCACAAGCACGATATTGAGGTCTGGCTGAAAAAGAGGTGAGAGTGAATCTTGTGTTCTTTCTCATTTACACCACAAGAGACATATGATCTCTCAGAGTTGTTCTTTGTGCAGGCTTTATCGATAGATACGAACAAGAAAACAGTGACATTTGATGATGGCTTAATCCAGTGCTATGACCAAATCCTTATTTCAACAGGATGCAGGTAAGTATCTACATTTTACAGTATTGCTTTCATCATTTAGTCAACTTTCATCAACGCAGAACTTACACACTGCTTGATCTTTGTTTTCAGAGACGAAATGCCTCAGACTGCCCAGGTGCAGATCTGGAAAACGTGTTGATGCTGGAAACACCGGAGGATGCCAGGAGCATCCATTACACCTGTATGGGCTGCAGGGCAGTCGTCGTAGGCACTTCCTTCATTGGTACACACACTCACCACACTCTCACAGCACATCTGTACGGCTAATGTTATCAGTTGACCTATGGATGTATCACAAAGAAGAATCGTCAAAGATGGATACACTACCGGCCAAAAACTTAAGATCGGTAAGATTTTTTATGTTTTTAAAAAGAAGTCTCTTCTACTCACCAAGGCTGCAATTTTTCTGATAAAAAATACACAAAAACACAGTAATATTGTGAAATATTATGACAATTTAAAATGACTTTTTTTGTGTTAATATATATTAAAATGTAATTTATTCCTCTGAAAAAAAGCTGAATTTTCAGTCTTCAGTGTCGCATGATCCTTCACAAATCACTCTAATGTGATGATTTTATGCTCCAAAAAACATGTATGATTATTATCCATGTTGAAAACAGTTTTTTACATTTTTATTTCAGGATTCTTTGATGAATAGAAAGATTCAAAGAACAGCATTTATTTAATTAGTAATCTTTTCTAACATTATAAATGTCTTTACTGTAACTTTTGATCAATGTAACTCATCCTTGACTGAATAGAAGTATTGATTTCTTATTTATTTCCCCCAAAAATAAAATACAAATTCTTACTGACCCCAAACTTTTTAAAGGGTAGTGTTTAATGTAACAAAAGCTTTCCATTTCAGATAAAAGCTGTTCTTTTGAACTTTCTATTCATCAAAGAATCCTGAAATAAAAATGTAAAAAACTGTTTTCAACATGGATAATAATCATACATGTTTTTGGAGCATAAAATCATCATATTAGAGTGATTTGTGAAGGATCATGTGACACTGAAGACTGGAGTAATGATGCTTTCGTTTTTTCAGAGGAATAAATTACATTTTAATATATATTAACATAAAAAAGTCATTTTAAATTGTCATAATATTTCACAATATTACTGTGTTTTTTGTGTATTTTTTATCAAAAAATTGCAGCCTTGGTGAGCAGAAGAAACTTCTTTTAAAAACATAAAAAATCGATACCGATCTTAAACTTTTGACCGGTTGTGTAGCATAAGACTGACATGACACCTTCATAACCATGAATATATGTTTCTAAAAATAACTAATCTGTTGTGTGCGGCATTGAAGGCATGGAAGTAGCGGCGTATATGATAGATATGGCCAGTAGTGTCACAGTCATTGGAAGCAGTGAACTCCCTTATCAGAAGAACTCTGGGCCCCGAAATAGGGAAGGTCACCATGATGGTATGTGATAATAAGGGCCAATACAACCATCTCATTATTTCAATTTGTGCTTTATCAGCTTTATGATGATCCTCTTATTCTGTTTTGCTTGTTTCTTTGAGATGCTGGAAGAGAGAGGGGTGACGTTTCTACATGAATGACGCAGTCGCAGAGATCCAAGGCGAAAATAGGAGGGTAATGTCAACTGATGTGTGTCATTTGTCTCAATTTTTTATTTTTTTCAAAAAACAATAAAGTCCATTCCAGGTTATTTAACTGAAATAGATTATCAAGAACAATTAACTGGATGATGGCATCACTTTTGTTATACTTTACGGAGTGTCAAACAGAGTGTCTGTGTTGTCACCAAACTTAGAGTAAATAGCCGCTGCCTTATACAAATAAGTACATTAACAACATGTACTTAAAGGGATAGTTCACTTTGAAATAAATTTTTGGTATGTTTTATCTTACCTCAAGGGCATCCAAGATGTAGGTGTTTTGTTTCCGTAATAGTTTCAATTTTGATATTTTATGTCAAAGCGTTCTTGTCTGTCAGTCATTTAATGGAGGTCTATGGTCACCACCTCAAAGAGCATGCACAGAGAAGTCCAAATTAAACATGATTTAATGACTCGTAAATGTAAGTAACGAGCCTAAGAAACGAGCCGGCTTTGTGTGAGAAAACAAACAGTATTTATATCGTTTTCAGCAACAAAGCGCCCGCGCCTCAGATCACTTGGAAGTGGCTGTGGTTACAAGAGGTAAAACTAAACAAATACTGTTCGTTTTCTCACACAAATCGCTCGTTTCGTGTCTTAGGCCATCAATGTGTACTTATATTTACGAGTCATTAAATCATGTTTGATTTAGACTTCTCTGTGCATGCTCTTTGAGGTGGTGACCATAGACCTCCATTATATGACTGACAGACAAGAACGGTTTGACATAAAGATCAAAATTGAAACTACTGTGGAAACAAAGACACCTACATCTTGGATCCCTTTGAGGTAAGATAAAACATATCAAAAATTAATTTCAAAGTGAAATATCCCTTTTACAGTTAGGGTTAGCATTTAGCATTAACTGTATTACTATATTAAGTACATGAAACAGGGACACTAATAAAACGAAGTGTTACTGAATTTTTCATCCAGTTTATTATGACGCATGTTTTTCCGCAGGTTAAGGCGGTGAAACTGAAGAGCGGTATTAAAATTGATGCTGATGTGTTAATTGTTGGAATTGGTATGTACAGTCGAACTACTGTAATCTACTTCAATTGAAATAACTGGAACAATCATTTTTGTGCTCTCGTCTCCCTATTATCTCAATAAAAGGAGTCAATCCCAATTCAGAGTTTTTGAAAGGAAGTCCGATAAATATGGACTCGAAGAACTTCGTCATTGTGGATGAGGTGAGTGTTTGACTATTATGAGTTTAAATAATCTACCTACACTTCCAAACTCTTCAATTGTGTCCCTGTCTGTCTAGTACATGAGGACTAACGTAACAGACGTCTACTGCGCAGGAGATCTGACCTGCTTTCCTCTCAAAATGGCAAAAGGCCAGAAAGTGTCCATCGGCCACTGGCAGATAGCGCAGGCACATGGTAATCAAACATTTTTAGATGTGTACATCTGGTCATTTTGTCGAAGTGCATTAGCATAAATTCATTGAATGAAACTGTTCAAAGACGCGTTTTACTGTGTCAGTGTAAATGGATAAGCTGTAACAGGAAAATGACTTTACTACGACCTGTGAACATGACACCCTAAACAATTACTCAAATTTAACTTCCAAAATTTCATTACTAGTTTTGGTTTTTGGCTGAATGAAAACTTTGATTTTGGTTTCAGTAAAAAAATGATTTTGTTGGTATTCTTTAATTACAAGCATGAAAAGAAACTTTGCTTTGACACCATTATAACGTTTGCCTTATTAGGAAGGATCGCAGCGCTCAGCATGTTGCACAGGGAGGTGGAGCTAAACTCAGTGCCATTCTATTGGAGCCGTCCTGCTAGGGAGAACCATTCGTTACACGGGTACAGCCTTTTACTTACATGCCCGACATGCTTTAAGGATTGTAAAATATGAGTATTTGTAATTATGTTCTTTAAGGGATAGTTCACTTTGAAATTAATTTTTGGTATGTTTTAGCTTACATCCAAGATGTAGGTGTCTTTGTTTCCGCAGTAGTTTCAATTTTGATGTTTTGTCTGTCAGTCATATAATGGAGGTCTATGGTCACCACCTCAAAGAGCATGCACAGAGAAGTCCAAATTAAACAGGATTTAATGACTCGTAAATGTAAGTACACATTGATGGCCTAAGACATGAAACGAGCGGTTTGCGTGAGAAAACGAACATCGTTTTACCTCTTGTAACCACAGCCACGTCCAGGGGATCTGAGTACCTGGGAGCTTTATTGCTGTGGTTACAAGAGTTAAAACGATATAAATACTGTTCGTTTTCTCACACAAACCACTTGTTTCGTGTCTTAGGCCATCAATGTGTACTTACATTTACGAGTCATTAAATCATCTTTAATTTGGACTTCTCTGTGCATGCTCTTTGAGGTGGTGACCATAGACCTCCATTATATGACTGACGAAGAAGAGCAGGTTTGATCTAAAAATGTCAAAATTGAAACTACTGCGAAAACAAAGACACCTACATCTTGGATGCCCTTGAGGTAAGCTAAAACATACCAAAAATTCATTTCAAAGTGAACCATCCCTTTAATCTTCATTTTGCACAGGTTATGGGGAGGGATACACTGAGTTGGTGCTGAAAGGCAAATTTGAGAACATGAAGTTTTTGGCACTTTACCTCAAGTAAGAAGCTTGTAAGAAGTCTTTATACCCGTTTTCTCCTTCAAGTGTGAAATATCGTCTTTGTACTTCAATACAGGCATGGTGAGGTTGTGGCGGCAGCAGGATTGAATGTTGAACCGGCTGTCTCTGTCGTGGCAGAAAGGTTGGCAGAAGGAAGAGTGATTACAAAGGCGGAAGCAGAGTGAGTGAGAACTCAAATTCAGTGCACACATTTTATTCATCATTCTAAACATCTGATACTGTCTTGGCTGGTTAGCATTAATCTAGTTAGCTCCTTCTGGGTTACAGTTTTTGTTTGGCAATCAACAAATAATGTTAGTATTTCATTATTGTTTAGTGTACTTTTTTTTTTTTACACAAATCACTATAGTATGCACAGATGAGCCAAAACATTATGCTCACCTGAACAATGGCTGCATCCGAAATCACATTCTTTCTTACTATATAGTTGACGAAAAGCAGTATGTAGAGTAGTATGTCTGAAAAGTAGGCATAAAGCATAGATATATACACTAGATGTCACCTTGGCTACGACAGTTGATTGGAACAAAGAGGATTTGTGAATTGATGCAGCTGACACTGGTTGGTCACATGACAATGGCAACATGACGGATGTCATACGATGTCCTCTGAAAGTTCTGAATAAATGTTAGTAATGTTAATAGAACCTTCATTCAAAGTTATATTGTCTTAAATAATGTTCTCAAGATGTCAGCACAACTAATATTTTACTTGAGAACTTACTAGAGAACATTCAAAAGAAACATTTTTGCAAAATTATAAAATGGTGTAAGTTTTTATAACCAAGAAATTAATTTTTAAATATTTTAAACTGGACTAATTCATTTTTAACTTAAAGGGAACCTTAGCAAAACGTTTTTAGAACATATTTATGACAACAGTCATGAAGTAATTACTTATTCAAAAGAAGTACCTTATCAGAGAGGATACAATTTCGGACACAGACAGTGAAGGAGGTACCACCATAGATATCCATAATAAAGGCTAGATGTCTTATAGCGTCTCTATCATCATCTATTATCTTGTTGAAATCGGATTTACAAACGGTTCAGTTTCTTACAAACGTTATTAACGTGGCTATAATTCTGGTTAATTATTTATTTATTTCTACACGTATTATTCATAAGTATACAGTGTCAAAACTACATCTTTGACGTTTATAACAAACCAAACCGTTTGAAAATCTGTAGAAAATTTAGCAAGTTATGGTTACCTTAACTGTTATGGATACCTTTTCAAAAGGCACACTTTTGAACCTAAGGGTGCATATTGGTACCTTAATGTTACATTTTAGCACCTAAAATGGAAATAATAGCACCTGAAATGTACATATTAACACCTAAATGTAACAGCACCTACAATGTACACATTAGCACCTAAAATGATCATATTAGCACCTAAAATATTAATATTAGCACCTAAAATGATCACATTAGCACCTAAAATGTTCATATTAGCACCTAAATGTACATAATAGCACCTAAAATGTTCATATTCGCACCTAAATGTACATAATAGCACCTAAAATGTACATATGAACACCTAAATGTATATAATAGCACCTAAAATGTTCACATTAGCACCTAAAATGTTCATAAAAGCACCTAAAATGTACATATAGCCCTTAATGTACATAATAGCACTTAAAGTGTTCACATTAGCACCTAAAATGTTCATAAAAGCACCTAAAATGTACATATTAGCACCTAAATGTACATAATAGCACCTAAAATGTTCACATTAGCACCTAAAATGTACATAATAGCACCTAAAATGTTCACATTAGCACCTAAAATGTACATATTAGCACCTAAAATGGAAAAAGTTTACCTTTTGAAAAGGTACAGCCCCAGTGACAGCTTTTGTACCTTTTTCTGAGAGTGAATAGAGATTAAAATAGTTACTTTTTCTATGCAACTGATATGGATTCTTCTAATGTGAGAGTCCAATGTTTTAAACATTTAGTGAACGATTCATTTCTTGTAAGAATAAATGCTTGGTTCTAAATGCGACCACATACCGTCAGAGCTCTAATGTATTGTTAATGTTTTTACCTTGTCTATTATAGGTCAGATGACATCAGCTGGCTGCATCTGCCGCCCATGTGACCACTGACAACAGTTTGAACTCAGAATGATCAGAATTCAGCCATTCTGTCCAGTCCATCCCATCCAATCAGGCCTTTACTCAGAACATGTTTTTGTAACATTTATAAAGGCCAGTACATTACAGTAGCTTTCGACTCCGTTCACAGAGAGTTTGCCATTTGAACATGGATATTCAGAGAGGAAACCCACTACCCAAGTGTGGCTAAACGAAGATTTTATTCTGTTCTTGCTGCAGTTCCAAAGACCGGTCAGATGCACATTTTTTCCAACACTGAACATGAACACAATACTTTAATCGTGTATTATTATTATTTATTAAGATGACATTTAGCTTATGAAAGATGATTTTTTTCCATATCTGGTTTGTATATTATGGACAAGTAGATTAATCCGTTCTTAAGTACAGTCACTAGTGTGCTTGATGCGTCTAGGTGGCGTAGTTGGTCATCAAGCTGTGAAACGAAGCATGGGTAGTGGAAAAACAGACAGTCACTGAGCGCACATCCAATCATAGCGCTTAGGAGGATTAGATGAACACAGAGCGATGGATGCTGAATGTGATGGCGGTCACAAAAGCGGGAGTATATATAATAGAACTGGGGACACATGTTACAAAAGGGCATATTACAAAAGAAATGCTGAGCCGCTCTCTTATATCGCCATCTCTTGTGCCACGCAACCCAGTTTTTTGCTTCCAAATCCTCATAATTCACTTCAGTTCTTATCAGCAAGAATTTGTGCAGAGATATATGGGTCATATACGACAGTCCAAATCTGGAGGTGAAATGTGGGCCATGAAATAGGGCTTAGAACGAGAGAATTGAAAAGATCCCTTTATCAAGTACACTAGACAGGTAAAAAACTAACATTAACGATTAGTTAGTTAGGTGAACTGCCTATAGTTTTTAGACACAAACACATACATTTATTGCTATTATTGAGACGGTTATCCACAAAATGCACAAAAGGAAGGTGAGAAGAAGCTTTACTATACTTGACATTTTGTCATTATGTACAGACTGATATTGCTGATAAGCACAATATCACTTTTATTGTTATGACTTCCATGTTGGTCCGGTTTTTCTATCAGGAAGCATGTTGCAGTTCTAATGCATTTTAAATCATGCAAATAAAGGAGCCCTTTAATGGAGTTCAGTTTAAAAAAAACTTTTGCTGATAATTTACTCACCCCCATGTCATCCAAGATGTCCATGTCTTTCTTTCTTCAGTCGAAAAGAAATTAAGGTTTTTGATGAAAATATTCCAGGATTTTCTCCATATAATGAACTTCAATGGGGACCAAACGGTTCCAGGTCCAAAAGACAGTTTCAGCGCAAACTGTTCAAAGGGCTTTAAATGATTCCAGATGATGAATAAGGGTCTTATCAAGTGAAATGATCGCTCATTTAAAAAAAAAAAAAAGTTTAAGTTTTATAAGCTCAAATGCTCGCCTTGCTCTGTTCTGTGATGCGCGTTTGTAACTCTCCTGTTCAAACTCGTTCATCAAAATGAACAAATCTTTTCCAGAGTCAACTCGTTCATTTTGTTCGTTGAATGAACCAAATGACTCGAAAAAGATTCGTTTAAAGCCCTTTGAACAGTTTGTAGTTTGCACTGAAACTGTCTTTTGGACCTTGAACCGTTTGGTTCCCATTGAAGTCCATTATATGGAGAAAAATCCTGGAATGTTTTCATCAAAAACCTTAATTTCTTTTCGACTGAAGAAAGAAAGACATGGATATCTTGGATGACATGGGGGTGAGTAAATTATCAGCAAAAGCTTTTTTAAAAAGTGAACTACTTCTTTAACCCTCTAGGCCTCTTCGCTCAGAAAAGGACGAACATTTTTACGTTTTGAATTTTAAAACAAAAAAAAATTCTTCATCGGAATGAGATGAAACTTGGTGACATTTGCCGCATTAGCTATGTAAAATACACAAATAAATCACGGACATGATTTGTCACAATTGGCTCCTTCGTCGGTCAAAAATGACGATTTTGGAAATGAATGGGAAATAGGAAAACTCAGAGAATCTTTGTGGTAGAAAAAAACTGTTCAGAAAAAAACGCACAGTCATTGCTATCCATTCCTTATTTTGTTAGTTTTTGTTACAAAATAACATAAATGCTTTCCATGTGTTCCTTTTCTAACAAAAATGTGAATGATTGATTGTAATCATAATGCAAAACATGACACTTATCTAACAAAAAATATATCTAAACCTTGACAAAATTATTTTAAATATCTAAATATAAATATACATCTAAATGCAAAACCTAATAAAACTAAGAAATTATTTTAAAAAAAAAACCCTCAATATATTTATATAGGGAGCTATACAGGTGGCTTATAAGTTTTTATTTTGAACGCATCCAGATGGAACTTTTTTAAACGATTTTAAAAGCATTCACTATTTAAATGTGAAATATTGCATTTATTGAAAAATAATAAAAATGAAATATATATATATATATATATATATGTATATATATATATATATATATATATATATATATATATATATATATATATATATATATATATATATTCTAATGGGGAAAAAATAGCTCATGAAAATTGAATATTGCACCATAAAATCCCCTCAAAATTCAAATACAAAAAAATATTATTGAACAAAAATATATAACATTGAACTTCAAGGCTTCAGTCACTTTGACCGAGAAGGAGCCAAAGTGTGACCCCCTAAACTAAGAGGTCCAGGGGTTCAGAGGTCCTTTCCCACTACAAGATGTGAACACAGGATGGCAACCATATTTTAGAGTTTATAATGTTATCATGACCGTTTTAGATACAGCACAGTAAGGAATGAATTGTTTGAATGTACAAATGAGTCGCCATGATAATAGTCAGAAGACAGTCACACACGGTTATTTATATCAGAACAAACATTACAATGTGCTGCAAAACCAGTGTATCATTTGCACTGGTTGGGCAGTTTTAGTCACTGTTACTCATTCATGGTCTTGTTTTTTTTTAATTCAGCACATGTTAGTCATGCTCATAAACATCTGTAACCCTTAAAAAGCAATAAAGTATTATGTTTTTCTGGTTTAGACTTTGTTACTTTCATTAATTATAGTGATTTGTTTGATTCAAGAGTGTGAGCATATACGTACGTATTCAAGGTAAGATTTCGTAAGAAGTCTCTTATGCTAACCAAAGCTTAAAAATAACACTTTTCAATTTCAATATATATATTCAATATATTATTCATGCTAAAACTCCAGGGTTGTTTTGTGTATTTCATTTTGAGGTGTTTGAGTCTGTGTGTGTGCACAAACTGGTGTGAGTGTTCTTGCTGCCATGTAACGCTTACGGCGATTGGCTCTGTAGACCTCCAACCGCTGGGCTTCTGCTATGGGGTCTTCCAGAGCTCCTTCCCACCTCAAGCTGTCCTGTCCAAGGTGGGTCAGATCAGATTTGTCCTCCTCAGTTGGAGCCAAAGCCACTTCTGAGACTACCTTGGGGTTTTTGGATTTGCTGCTCTTTCGTTCCTTGGCTTTGGCATGACCTTTGCCCTGAGCATCACTTATCTCTCCGTTGGTCCACTGCTCTGTTCTGTAGTTTCTCTGGAGGGAGGATGGATAAAAGTATATATTATTTTCTTGGTAGCACTGAAAAATTACTATTCCTATGCATTGAGTACCAAAAAAAAATACCTAAACATCCTTAAAGGGATGTGTGTGCACGAACTGGTGTGAGGGAATGTGACAATTTTAGGTCAAACCATTCTTGTCTGTTTTTCATATAATGGAGGTCTATGGTCACCACCTCAAAGGCTGTGGTTCAAGAGGTAAAAACGATATAAATACTGTTCATTTTCTCACACAAACCGCTCGTTTCGTGTCTCAGGCCATCAATGTGTACTTACATTTATGAGTCATTAAATCATGTTTAATTTGGACTTCTCTGTGCATGCTCTTTGAGGTGGTGACCATAGACATCCATTATATGACTGACAGACAAGAACGGTTTGACCTAAAAATATCAAAATTGAAACTACTGCAGAAACAAAGTCAAGACACCTACTTCTTGGATGCCCTTGAAGTAAGCGAAAACAAAATTTAATTTCAAAGTGAACGATCCCTTTAAAGCGAGATATGTTTATCTACTATAACTACAAATGGTATTTGTAGACTTTTCAGATGATGTATCTTTAAATATCCATGAATTTTGCTTTGTACTATCAGCAGATTTTTTTCACCTGTTTTAAGCATAAACCTTATTATTTAAAGGGATAGTTGACCTAAAACATGAAAATTCTGTCATCATTTACTCACCTTGTCATGTCATTCCAAACTTCTTCTGTAGATCACAAAAGATATTTTAAAAGAATGTTGGTAACCAGTCAGTTTTATTGTATGGAAAGAAAAACATTTCTCTAAATAAAGAAAGTCAAACAGGTTTGGAAGGACATGAGGGCATCATGAAGAAGAAGGCATCATGAGGCATCATTTTTTTAGAAGAAGAAGCAATGCTTTTAAAGGGTCACTCCACCCATTTGCATTATGATTTCCATTGTTAAAAATCCAGTCATACTATTGAATGGTCGTGCAACACTCTCATCTTATCAGTTGGCGTGAAAATTCACAAAATATGTCATCATGCGCGTTCTCGTCTACTTGCTTACATTCGTATAGCAGCCATTAGTAAGCAGCGGCAATCGCATGCAGTAGTGTTTCAAATGGACTTAGGACGGAAAGAAGTGACCAGCCTCCAGCACAATCCAGATATCCACGGAAACTCGTTGTAAGTAAAAAAAATTAAAAAGCCTTATCTAGTACGGCCAACGAGCGTGGGAGTGTGCGCACGAGAACGAGCATGAGACTGGCTGCAGTTTCTCTAACGGCCACTGGTGTCAGATAACAGTAAGAAATTTCAGAACTTCCGATTATCTCTTCTACTCGCCAGTGCGGATTCTAATGCCGAGTCGAACCGTTTAATGAAGATCCTCGGAAATATTGGTTAAAAAAAACACTCTTACGAGTCTGAGTTACGAGTGCAGAGCTCACTTCAGTGCGCACAAAATTAAAAATATTGGCCGATACCGATAAGGTGGCCGATATATCGTGCATCCCTAATTGCATGTTCACAAAACCGTAAGTGCATATGAAGCGTGTCATTTGGGACAGGGCCTTCCTTGTATTCATCTTCATCACACTCCAGCACAGTAGGTGGCGGTGTGCACCTTTTCAGTTGGTTTGAAACCCCCCCAATCAATCCACAGAAGAAGAGGACTGTAAGTTTTGGACGCTTATATAATATAATTTTGTCATTATTTTGGAGCACACTAGCTTATAGCTAAACTTAAAGGCTAACATATTCATACTAAAAGCAAAAAACTTAAATTTAGAGATCATGTTTTTCATAAGCTAGGTTCATTTCATTTAAAACCAACTCACCTGAATCCTTAGTTTGGTTGATACAATTCCTCGATTTCTTTTTCTCCTTAGTTGTGTCTTTCCTTTCTTTTTGCTCTCTTTCATTGAGGCAGTCAAAGGTGGGACGTGAAATCCCTTTTTCTCTGAAATCTCCTGCCGCGTGTTTGTTGTTTGAGAAGCACCTTTAATCCGTTTCTCTCGAAATGAAGCCATTACTCACGGCTTCCCAGCACTTTAAAACGAGAACATTGCTTATAAAGACTTTGAATATACTTTAAACACAAATTTCGTTTTAATGAGCATTAAAAGTGATATTATTACATCTACATCCATAAACGACCGAACTCAGCGTTTTATCAAAGTGAAGGTCGTTTGAGCGTGATGACGCATCTCCATGGAAACCGAACTCTTCCCACGTGCCCAAAGGGAATGGGCGGAAACGGTCTTATATTTTCCACATTTATTGACCATAAGAGCACTTGCAATGGAATAACAACACGCATAATATTTAAACCATCACCAATTTTATTCAACTGTATATATACAGTTGAATAAAATTGGTGATAGTTTAAATATTAAATGTTAATAATATACGAAAGTAAAAAATACATATGCTTTTGGCTCAGACACTAACCCGAACAATTAAGGCCATCGGTTAGTGAGAAGAACACGGTGCTGAGCAGCCAAACTTAGTAACAGCAGAAGGGAAACACCTTTTCAGATACAAAATGTTTGTTGTTTTGTCTCCGTGGCACTATATTTGTTTGTTATACACATTTTTTAGAACAATTAATAAATAAACACTTATTTTTACCCCTTTTGAAGCCTCCACCAACTCCAAATCTCTAAAAAGACATATTTGTACATGTATAAAGTGCAACTCGATAATAAAATAGAATAAAATAACTTTGGGGTTGTTAAGTAAACTTTTACATGTACAGATGATTGGCTGAAAACGAATCGCCTATGAGCAGGAGACGTTTTAATTGGTTGGAACCGGTTCAGTCCCGCCCCTGTCTTGTGAGTCGAGGCTTACCGTTGGCTGAAGTTGAAGTCAGTCATAATCTACGGAAGTCACTCGTCATAGCGAACCCTTGACGTCGCAGATCCAGTGGCCAGCTGTTACTTACCGCGTCACTCCCTTTGCCAGCTGATCGCAGACGCCGGTAAACGTGAGAGCGAGAAGAGAAAACGTAGGAATCTCTTTACACGCGAGGTGAGCGTTTGAATCCATCAACTTTTCAGACATTAAGATCCGTAGTGAATCTAATCCGCAGCCTGCTTCGAGATATAACAGCTTTATTCGCTTCGGGGAAAGGCGAGGCAGTTCACTGTCTTAGGTGGGGCTGAAAAAATCCGCTTCTGGTGTAACGTTACGAACGCTTTTTCTTTTCGCCATAAAAAAACGAAAGATTATAATATTAGAAAAGGCCATCATCGAATATGTTGGACGCCGGGCGGAGGTCATTACATAAGTTTCATTCCATTATACCGGCCAAACTTCCAGCCTACTAAAGCCTTTAACGTTACTCGAGGACGCGAGCCGGTGTCAGTGTAATCTGTGTGTGTAAAGTTATTTCAAGAAAAATATAATCCAAAAACATGTTGAGCAATTATAAGATAGTTATTCAGTACAATCACGTCAGTCCTTTTTTTATTGCTGCATAGATGCCAACGTGTCTGCTAAAGTGTGTTTCCTCATTTGGTTGGGTAAGAACATTTCTTATGTAATTCATTCACCTCTGATGAGGAAATCTCTGTAGATTATGCTCGAAATGTGACGTTACAATCGGTTTTGCTGGTTCAGGAAGTGACGTAACAATATATAGGCTTATATATAATGTTTTAATACGTCACATGCACAATACTGTAGCTTTTTTGTATATGTATAACACATACATATACATACTTTAAAAAAAAAATAGGTTTAGTCTAACAGGATTGTATTTATAGTAGTAATCATTGCATAATATGTGCCCTTTTTATGGGTGGGATGCCATACAACTTGTTCTAGGTAATGCAATAACCTTTGAATGTCACTGAATGTACTGGCATGGTTCATCATTTTATTTTTATTTATTTTTTTGTTGTTGGTCAATATAAATTACAATGAAATCCACATAAGAAAGCTATATTTAAAACAGACATTTCTCAGAGTAGGCCTCAAATGCTGAGTATTTTCCAAGACGTCACTCTGACAAAGCATATCAGCAAAAGTCCTTGACAAGACGCTCTATGTGACATTATGTATCTGTGGCTCTATATTATTGGTTTTATTTTCTGCTAGGTTTGTACAGCAAGTCAACACTTTTTAACCAGGCTTCTAAAAATAGACAGCTCTTGTGAATCGGTGTTCAAATCACAGGAGCGTACGGCGTAATGCAGGTACAGAGAGCAAACTTTGCTGCTTTTTTTCTCATGTATGAGGAATAAGGTTATAATCCTGGGCTGTACTTCACCCTGTTGTGTATCTGAATCATCATCTGTATAAAAACGTAAATGTTTCAATTGACTCAACCACATTTCTTTATCTCATTGGAGAAGTACGTGTGCATCTACTTCCCTCAGTTATGGTTATCATGATGCGATGCCATCAAGCAAGATAATCATTCACATTTAAAGACCTTAACTGATCTTTCCTTGGATGCAAGTTTTTAAATTCAAAAAGCATGTTTCTGTATTGAGGGCAGTGCATTAAAATGGCCACCTATCTGCAAAATCCATGGCAAGTCAGTACTCGGTCACATCTGATTCAGCCTCGGGCTTTGCAGTGCGATGTGAGTTTTTCTTTCCGCCCTTAAACGGCAAAGAGAAATGGATAAATCTTCCCACCGTGTTCCTCAGTACACACACACTAACTGATTCAGTCCGACTCCTTTGTGTGCTCATAGATATTACTTTGTCAGGCAAATATATCAGCGTTAGCACAAAGTAAGAGTTTAACTGTATGCTTGTGTATGACTACTGATCATGTTGGCTGAAGATAAGCAATTTAATTGTTTGTTCTTGTGCGAATGCTTTAGATACCAAGGGTCGAACACGTCTTGGTACCAGAAGACACTATTTGTATTAACAATGTAGGCTAGTGTGTTAGCCATTAGCAATAGCGAGCTGACCTTAATGTTTCCCTTTTCCATTCACGCACTGCAGCTTGTGTACACCCAGACCAGATCAATAGATCGACTGGTGATGGGAACGAGACGAGCGTGTTCAGATATTCACTGTCAGTACAGTTATTTTAGGCTAATTTGCTAGTGCGACACCCCTGGATATTTCATTATCTAAAATCAAATATTAATTTAATTTAGGTGATTCATATAGCATGTAGTGAGTCCAAAGTTTTGAGGTACTAAAAAAAAGTAAATATGTATTACACACGCACTAATAAGAGCTAATACTAAAAATAATTGACTGATTTTGTTAGAGTAGAGGCCACAAACTCTGTCCTTATGTAGTTTAGGCCTCCTATCAATCACAAATTATGATTTTTTTTGCATATTTTGTATTAATAAAATTCACTGCAGTTTGAGGCACTAAAACAAATTGTATTCATTTTCACACAAATTATGATTACAGGGGCAGATTATTGGTTCATAAAGAATTACACAAATCTATTATGACCTTTATTAGAGCTGCTCGATTCTGGATATATTGAATCACAATCGAGATCGTGATTTTGAACAGACTACTAAACCAAATAAGGAGTTTACTAGAGGTTCTGACAAATCTTAAATTTTATTTAATAAGGTTTCATTTGTAGGAATTATTAAAAAAATAATTTTGAATGAATGATTCAATGACTCGCTCATAAATACTTGTTTTATTTCTGGCTGAAACAGCATTTTTTGAACAAATCTGTTGAATGAATGATTCAATGACAAATACATTTAAGCTATTTGTTGCCACCTACTGGTGAAACGATGTAATGACACAATCGTTATTTCAAAGTTACTTTCAAAAGGCTTCTGTAGACTGAATCTGAGCTATAAACGTTGATCTCGATACTTCTGAAATTATTAAATTTTTTAAAGACAGAAATAATGACACTGTGTGGTTAAAGGCTATTTCTGAAGTGGTTTCATACTCAAACATGACAACTGGCTCAGCGGCAGCGCAAACTTTATCAACGGTTTTAATACACAAGGCGAATCATTTAGGAATAAGATCACATAGGTGTTTGAATTAGGATCATGATCTTTTAATAATGAATCATACAGCTCTGACTTTTACCATAGTGCCTGATGCGGAAACTAATACACTAAGTTTATCACAAACCACCTCCATATGTCTTTTCTAACATTGTAGACTTGCTCTGTTGCTCACCTGGTACGCCACACTTGCAATGCAAAGCACTCGGGTTCGAGTCACAATAAAAGGTGGCCTGGTTGGTACGTTATCTTAAACACGATTGATCTTTAATAGTTACAAGGAAACACAAAAGGTGATATTTTGTAGAATGTTCATGCTGCTCTGTTTGAAACAATGTAAGTGGATGGGGACCAACCTCAAAGTTTGCGTGACCGACTGAAAGTCTGAAGTTTTAATAAATTGGTCACCATTTAATCTCATATGGAAAAGGGGAAGCTTGGTCATTCTTATAAACATCTTGTTTTTTTGTTCCACAGATGAACAAAACTCATACAGGTTTCAAAAGACATGGGAATTGTCTTTTCTTTTGGTGAATTGTGCCAACGTGAGAATGAAACATTCAGAGTTATGCGTAATATTCAAAGTGTTTATCGTGTTTGTTCTGTGCATCATAGATGACATTATGTCTGAAATGTGCTCTCAAGGCCTTACCTTGTCCTCTGGCCTCCACCCGAATGCCTGCTGATTCATGTCTGCGTGTCTGCGCCGGCTTGCCGGATGGGGGAGGGTGGAATGAACGAGGGACACGGAGAACTGAGAAAGAATGGTAGATGATTACCAAACGCAGCTCGGGGAGGGAGGGAAGCAAGATGGAAAGTGCGAGCAACCTAAATCTTTGTCGTAGTTAGAATGATTCAGCATGCCGTTTATTTATTTCCTTGTGCGACGGGAAATATAAACAACGCGCTTGTAAGCTGGAATGTTCTGCGAGTTTATATCAGCATTTCTTGTTGGGAATGAATGACAGGCGTTCTTTGTGAAACTCGAGCATCATGATTTGCCAAAATTGTTGCGTTCGATTTAATTCAGTGATGCTTCACAAATGCGCAGCCGCTTATGTGGAAAGAGCATGAAATTGTTCAGATGCACTGAAACCACTAGAGCCCATAAATAATGGGAATCTTAAAGGATAAATGTCAATTTCTTACTAAGTAATAAGTTCCATGATGTCCAATAAGATGAAATGAACTTATGGGGTATTTTACTCTAATATTGTCATTTAACTGCATGTTGTTGTAAACCTGTATGATTGACTGACTTTTTGTAGAGCATAAAAGAAAAAATCTTGAAGAATGTTGTTAGCCAGCCATATTTGGTGACCATTGACTTTCATTGTAAGAATGAAAAAAAAAAAGTCATACAGGTTTGGAACATGCAGTTAAATGACAATATTAGAGTAAAATACTCCTTTAAGCTTAACTATACGTTCATTTAATCTTATTTGAGTCTGTGTAAAATTATGAGATAATATATATGTTTGGGTGAACTAACACTATTACATGAGCTTAGACTAAATATTCTTAATATTTAATATTAATCAGCCCCAGTAGAATTGGTTACTTGCCTTAAAAAAAAATATTTTAAATAAATTTTACTTATTAAATAGTAATGCATTTTAATTGTATTTATTTTTTTTTCTTTAATCAACTTCTTTTTTTTACTAAGTAAAGTTTCAACAAGATTAAACAAACTTAATACCATAAATTAATGTTCAATAAATTTGCGAACAAATATCACTTATTTTAAGTGTTTTACATTAAGTTTGGAAGGCATGCATTTACTCAATTAAAAAATATTCAAAATGAGATTGCACTGACCCGGTCAGGACTCGTGAACTGGTGGGAAACACTCTGGACCGCAGGCCTTTCTTGTTATTGAACCCGTGAAGTGTTTTTCATTTTGATGGTTCTTTGTTCTGTCAAAGGAAATGACTGTAGAAATATGCAAATCTGATGTCACGCGTTCTCCTCATGCATGCTGTAATTACAGGGAGAACATGAATGAAAACTGCTCATGACAAACGTATGTTATGGGAACATATCTTGCATTATTTGTGAAAAGTAATCCATCTTGTTTTATCTTCTAGGTTTGTAATGGATTCTGATGAATGAATATTGGCTGACCTACCGCAGTTCTTCCCTGGCAAACTTTATGACCCTGTCCTGACGCTAAAGCTGCCAGCTGAAGAACTGTTGTGGTCAGCTCTACCCAGCATGCACCACTTCATCTGAGACTGCTGTGAAACTTATTCATTCTGGATCATCTCTGTTGTAGATGATATTTTATGTTGAAGGAGAAAATATTTCTTAGTAAAAAAATAAATACTGTAAATGTTACCAAGCTTTTAAATATGTTTGAAATTCAGGATGTTTTTTTCTTAAACTTATTTCAATTTTTGTAGGACAGCTAATATTAAACTAACTGAAAAAAATGAGTTTTATAATATATATTTTAAGTATGCAGAATATTTTGCATGGCATACATCATTAAAAATAATATTCTATATATATTTTAGCCTTTGCAACAGCTGCTGGCTCCAGGCATTCAACTAAAGGGGAAACTTGCATGTGTCCAATAAACATACTAAAGTCTCTAGTTTCCATGGTGCATATTGTCTCATTCACACAATTTTGAGTCTGTTTGAACATGGGATAAGGGTACAGTGCACATACTACATCTGAATGATCTGTGGTTCAGGCAGAAGCATTAGTGATGACACGGAGACTACTGAATCACTGTCTGGCTTCAACAGGCTGACTCAAATCCATTGTTTAATAGGAATATTATGAGGATTTTTTTTTTCTGAGGGAGAGTGTGGCTTTGGTAATGACTAGTGCCAGATGTGTGTTGATTCAGATGGGTACACATACATATTCACTTCACTGACTTCTTGTTTTTATTAGGGGAATGTTACAAACGACATGGTAATATTAAAGTTTGTTTTGCTTGTCTAAATGAAGAATCGGCATGTATATTAATATAAATTTCATGAGCTACTTGGATTCACAAAGGCACAATTTATTATTGGTGGGCAGATCGAGGCTTCGTGAAACACCGACACCACGGTGACCCCTCAGTGGCCAGAACAGTGTAAATGCAACAAAAACTCGGGCCAAACATGCATAAAAACCAAAATACTTTTACAAATCCATTGCAAAGTTTTGATTAAGAAGTAAAATATTTCAAATGCAATTATCTAATCGTATTAGATTATTAAGTGTTTATTTTATCAATTATCAGGGTTTGTTGAATGGTTCAGCTAAACAGGGCAATAAGAGACTATTAACTACCATTTTTAATTTTGATTATACTGATTAAAACGTTTACAAATGTATAAAACTGATCAGAGATCAGGTAAAACCAACAGACACTTGTTAAGGAGACGACTCAGGTTGACAGAGATCATCGCCCCCAGCGGTGAACCATTGAAATTTGAGTGTTTTTTTATTTTTATTTTGTATTATTACATGCTTGAAAAGAAACTAAAAAAACCCTTTAGCAATTATCGTCATTGTCGTATCATAATACTGAAATTTCGAAACGTGAAATTTCGAAATTTATGACGTAATGAAGCCTCGCTTACTGAAATCACGTGATACACGCTCCGAACCATTGATTCGGAACAAAAGATTCGATGGATTCGAAGCTTCATAAAGCGGTGTTATAAAATTGCCATCACTAAAATTTATATTTGTACCCCAAACTAATTGAAATGATGTAAGCACATAAGCATTTATATCAACAGTGTTGGTTTTAAAAACACCTTAAATTAGAATATTTTTGTGGATTCTTTAATATCAGTGTAGGTTTTGCTCTTTCTGTCAGGTAAACAAAATCACACTGACAATTTCAGACAAGATAGAATCAAGTGTAAAATCGAGCTTTAAACTGAAAGGTTCAACTAAACATGCATTTTCATACATAAAATGCTACAAATGTATACTATAGGCCTAAATAGTGGGATTAACTTAAGAAATGGACACAGCGACCCCATTGATTTAAAGGGAGAAAGCCCATTGAAGCCCATTAAGCACTCACTTCCTGATAGCCAAGCGCACTGCGCAGGGTTAGACACAAAAGTCAGACACAAAATAAAACGTTGCACTTTTTTAAGCGTGTAAAGTCAAGTCTGTAACTATAATGTATGGTGGAATACCACAGCAAGGGCTTGGGAGCACTTTGACTCGGCGCATGTAGGATATCCCTTTTACTGTCTATGAGGATGTCTATGGACTCGGCGCAGTAATATCATCACTCTGGAGAGGGAGAGGACTTTTCACGAATCGTGATATTACTGCGCCGAGTCGAAGTTCTCCCAAGCACTTGCTGTGGTATTCCGCCATACAATATAGTTATCCACTTTACACGCTTAGAAAAGAGCAACGTTTTATTTTGTGTCGCCGTCCTAGGTCTAGTTACACTACTTGTGTAACTGTATTTAAATAGAGAAAACGTAGAGGTGTTTGGTCACTTCTCTGCTTGGACCATATTGAATAAACTGCTTATCAAAGTGTCTCGCGCGCCAGAGCGATTGAGTGCACGCACTGAGACGACTATATAGAGCTGGTAAGTCCCGCCCATCCGTAAAACTCCAAGTGGACCTCTAGGTTGAAAAAGCGTCAATGCAAGTGAATGAGAGAAAATAATTATTTTCTGATCCCGTTTGAATTGTGCCATGAATGTAACATATGTTGTCTGTGAATTTTTTATATAATTTCTCATGTAACAAGTTTGACAGTTTATTGTATGATTCTTTGGCTAGCAGTTGTGGAATAGACATAACGAGAAAGACTACACGTCCCATATGTGACGTCGCCGCTTAACACATTTTCCCTCCACAAATCACGGTTTTCACCACGCTCAACTAGTTTGTCCTCTCCCTGAAAGAAGGCGGTGAAGTGCACCAAAGACACAGGCATGTTTAGCGGGATCCGTGTGCTAGTAGGGGTGATGTATATCAAACACGTCGAAAGAGTTGTAGTCCACAAAGTGCTCTCACACAAAGTCTAACCGTATGAAAATTCTACAAGCTAAATTGTAGCATTCTTTACACGAAACATTATATAAAAAATTCACAGACAACATATGTTACATTCATTGCAAAATTCAAACGGGATTAGAAAATAATTATTTTCTCTCATTCACTTGCACTGACGGTTTTTCAACCTAGAGGTCCAGCGGGGTTAGCTGAAGGGGCGGGACTTACCAGCTCTATAGCTATAGGTATTAGGTAGCTATGTATCAACTCGTCTTAGTTAAGGGAATAACATAGTTTAATATGAAAACACGGTGGAGTGTCCCGAATATAGTATTCTGTGCAGAATTCAAATGGGTCCGATGTTTTCTGGTCTGCTCTGACTCACGAATATGATCTGCTATCGTGTCTCTGGAGACTGTGGTGCGCTTCAGCGGTTTAGTAAGAAAAGACTTCACCCCGATGGATAATTACAGTCTGATTCGTTCCCTGTTTCTCGAATATTGCGCACTATATGAAATTCAACATGTAGAAAATAGTAAATATGTTAATAAATGACTTCAGCATCTATTTATGGGTGGGGACGCTTCAGATTCTAGAGAGCATTTAATTGGACAGAAAATCTGATGAGAAGCTACAGGTGCAGGTGATTGGCAGAAATAAAAGATAGGTAAATTTTGAATGCTTAACTTCTAAATGCAAATGTTGTCATTGTTTTGGAGCACACTACCTTATAGATAACACAGTTAACTCGATGTTTGTAATAGGATGCAAAAGTAATTATATATATATATATATATATATATATATATATATATATATATATATATATATATATATATATATATATATATATATATATATATATATATATATATATTAAAATAAAAACTTTGCAGGATTTACGATGCTGATAAATCGCGTCATCACAGTCTATGAAAAGGGACCATAAAGGATGCGCTTGATTTTATGTTGTATATTGAGTCTCTTAAGTGTATCGATAATAAGAAATGCAGTGACACAATTGTATTTGCCAAAGAATTGAAAATAATTGAACAGTGAATTGGGCAACTTCGGTCCTGGAGGGCCACTGTCCTACAGATTTCAACCCTAATCAAACACACCTGAACAAGCTAATCAAGGTCATCAGGATTACTAGAAAGTTACAGGCAGTTGATTTTTTTTCAGGGTTGGAGCTAAACTCTGTAGGACTGTGGCCCTCCAGGACCGAAGTTGCCCATCGCTGAATTATATGATGTTTTTTTTCCTCAATACTGACTTTGTAACTTCTCGTATAGCTATTATATTTATAAATAGTTAAATTTAGCCCCTATATTTTATTTTATATTTTATTTTTTTTTTCTTTCCATTCTTCTTTGTTTTTTAATTTCGTCTCTTATTTATTTATGTTAAACTAAATTTGGAAACTCTTGGATTGTTGTCTTTTTGGATGTCATGTTATTGTTTGTATGTTTGTATGTCTAATAAAAAAATAAAAAATAAAGGATGCACTCAACTTAACTGGACTGAGAGACTGAAGGACGCAGGACGAGTATTGTGTTATTATGACAATGATGATAATTGTTGTTAATGTTAATTTTCTTCTATTCAAGCGTTTAAAAAAATAAAGGATGCGCGTGTGTGAGTCCACCAATCAGATGAGCCGGTGGGGCGTACTCCTCACAACGTGCCCGAAGCAAACTGTTTGATTTACTCCAAGTGTCTAGAATTCGCTTCTCCAGTGATGCGAGTGGTAAATACTGATGAAGTGGATGGATGTCCAATAATAGGTGTACAAATTCCTCGCTCGAGCTGCTCTGCGAACAGTTTAATTCAATAAAATCTTATGCTGACAATAGTAAGAGTTTAGGCTAAATCTTATGTTGTTTTTACGCAAAGGAGATATATTCTAAGAGATGGCTATAAATACGGACGCCCGTCACGCGACACATGTCCTGCGCGAGAGCGGCGCGCTGCAGTCCACCGATTTCGGAGACACTCAGAAACTTCTTGACATCTCAGACAAAGGGCTGAAGAGAGAATTAAACCACAAAGCTTCTGATACACACCTCGTTGCGTCTCTTGACTCGGACAGGAACGAAAAGACTGATGAAAACATTTACTCAGTGCCCTGCTCCCCATCGCGGGTCAGTTTCAGCCGCGCGCCATCGCCCACGCCCGGAGAGCGCGAGCCTTGTAGCTTCATGTGGGTGGCCGTGATCTCCTGCTTCTGCCCGGCCGTTCCGATAAACCTGTTCGCACTTTATTTCGCGCATGTGATGAGTATTGCCAACGTTTAAATAAGGTTACTTTTGGCATTTAATTTTTTAAATTACGTTTAGAGTTTCAGTAAAAACTCAGAATGCAGAGAGAGAAAGTAGCCTAAGAAGAAACACCTGTTTGATTGTCTATTTAGGGCTGTGGCTCGATCATGGGGCCACCAACTGTTCAATTGATCATAAAGCTTACTTATCTATGGTTTTATTTCTGTTTCAATTCAGTCTCGGTCTATGATACAAGCAAAAGATTATGATGGGGGCAGAAGACTTGGACGTCTTGCTTTGTTGCTTAGTGTTGTTTCCATTGTTGTGGGTCTGGCGATAGTCCTTTATCTGGTGATTTCAGGTAAACCACCTCTCTTTTTCTCTACACACCGCACCGGGGAGTATTGAGGTCATGTCCCAACCATCTGAACTTCAAAACCATGAAAACTGTCAATAATACAATCAGAATTGTATACTAATATATAGGCTAGCTGTTGTCCACAACCAAGTAGAAATGAGATCATTGCTTCTGCACACAATTAAATGTCTCTCTCATTTCCTTTTCTCTAGAGATTAAGTAGTTGTGGACATCCTCCAAAATTGATCTAAACGGGTATTGGAGCTGAAGAAGATGAATGATAAATGCCATGTGAACACTTTCAAAGAACAAAGCTAGATTATCTATTTATGTAATATACAGTATTAAATTTGTTTAAATTATTATTTTTTTCTTTCCAAAATTTTTTTTCTGTAAATTAAGCTTTTTGCATTATGATGTTTAAGCACAAAACTAATTTTGCAATAAATCTTTAAAAAAATTTATTATTTTTAGTATTATTATCTACATAAAACAATCAGCTACACAATTTTGAATTCCATACATTTTATCTCTTTCAAATAAGAATGATTCCTATGCAAAGTTAAATCTATACATTTTATTTCTTTAGTACATAATGCTAATGTATGCATGTTGCAATGAGAATAGGACATCTGTTCTGAAGCTGGTGCATACAAAAGCACATTTAATTATTGTAATATGCATTGCATTTTATGTAATCTGTTTAAAAGGACAGTTCACCTAAAACTGAATCTTCTGTCATTATTTAATCACCATTATGTCATTCTGATGTTCCTTGGCATTTTGATGGATAGCCGTATGCAAGAACGCAAGAGGGAGGTATGCAGTGGAGATATAAGTATATCTATAAAGAGGGATAAAGACTTTAAAGAAAGAGGTATATGAGCTGGGTATAGCAAAAAAAAAAAAAAAAAGAGCACATGCATGACTGAAAAAACAAAACGACAGGTGCATTCGAATTGTGCAAACTTGCTAAAACGGTGCCATATAAATTCAACTGAACATACCTGATTGTCTAGAAGTGATTTTTGCAGATTGTTTGACAGATTTTCATTCGCACAGGAAAAAACATGATGTATTCTGTTTTCACAAGGATAAAATGAGGTGTGGTTATTTCATTTAAAAAAGTACATCCTGTTCTGCTGTCAGCCATCCAGCCGCCAGAGCAATGCTGATCAGAGGAAGAAGCACGTCTGTAATTGATATCCTCGTCACATAAGTGCATTCCTTTCGTCTTTACATTTACTCATTATTGGCCTCAAATGGAGGTAGTTATTATTATGCTATTCTTGCATTCAAGTCTAATTTGGTGAGCATATGGTAAGACAGTACTGCTTTAAATTATATTTTATCTTTTATGTTGTTCCTGGTTTTGACACAGATGCATGATGTCAAGCATCTATTTTCCAAACCCACAGAACTTTTGCTTTCTTCCTGTTCATAAATGATCTAAACCTCCACTAATGGCTGTGTTCAGATGGGGATCGTTAGAACCATAAAAGCTTGTAAATGGGTTCGATGCAGAGGTCAATATCACAGAGCTATACAGGTTATATACTAGTGTATATTACAGTATTTGCTTTAAAACATACTAAAACACATTTTATAATTTATTGCTTTCACTTTTCCAGTTTAATCAGAATGCAGTTACAAACATTAATAAAATATTTAGTGTTGCCATTTGACAACCATTCTTATTTATAAATTAGCTTATTGCAATATATATTTTAGAATGATATATTGTTTAAATTAAACAATATAATCACTAAAATAGTTAGGCTATATTATCCTAATATTAAGTCTTACAATTATAGCCATTAGTCTTAATTTATACACTACTGGTCAAAAGTTTAAGATCGGTAAGATTTTTTATGTTTTTAAAAGAAGTCTCTTCTGCTCACCAAGGCTGCAATTTTTTTATAAAAAATACACAAAAAATACAATAATATTGTGAAATGTTATGACAATTTAAAATGACTTTTTTATGTTAATATATATTAAAATGTAATTTATTCCTCTGAAAAAAAGCAGAATTTTCTGAAAATTGCTGAAAATTCAGCTTTTTTTCAGAGGAATAAATTACATTTTAATATATATTAACATAAGTCATTTTAAATTGTCATAATATTTCACAATATTACTGTGTTTTTTATCAAAAAATTGCAGCCTTGGTGAGCAGAAGAGACTTCTTTTAAAAACATAAAAATCTTACCGATCTTAAACTTTTGACCGGTAGTGTATATTTTGCAACACACTTACAACATTATCTCAATAGATATGATTATTTCTTTTTGAAGCAAATAGCAACAATACAAAGCTTAAAGTTGCGGTATTTTTTTCTTTACTTACTAGCATGACGTACATCTGAGTGAACCAGCTTCTCGAGCAAGAAACAAAATGTAGGGCGGGACTTGTTTTTGTCCATAGGGAATCGATTGGATGGTTGTGGTTTGCTATTGGTCCATCTCATGTGAGTGACAGGTTGCCCCACCCACATCATCAGAGAAGAGATGTCACTGCAAGAGGGAAGGGAAGTTATTTTGATTAAATTGAAAATACAATAACAATCTGCACTGATAAATCATTTTCTATAAATACTGCAATATTCCATAAGAAAATTAGAAATGTCCATTTTGATTTCATGGTGACTATCATTCAAGAGATTATTAAAACGGTCATTCGATATTCTTCCCCCCTTCAAAGATCTTCAATATCTACTATTATACTTGCAGCATTGAGCTTTTGACCTATGGAGAAAGTGTTTAAGCAGATTGTGACACGCTCAAATGAAGTTTAGTAAATCAATAGCACTTATCGGTCGTCTTCTCTTGCAGACAGAAAGGCCCAGTTAGCCCAGTGGGAGGAGTAATGCACAGCTGTGAGCTTCACTTAAACATGATCAGAGAGTGGATTCCTCCGCTCACATATCCTGCGAACACAGCGTGAAAGCTTGCAGGATTTATTAAGAACAGAAATTTGTTTTAGCGAGATGAAGAGCCAATCATAAGATCCCAAAATGAGGTTTAATATTAGTGTTGCAGTGGAGTGCTGTTGAAGTGTTGCTATATCCCAATACCATATACTTTTTAAATACAATTTTGAAATGGTTTTATCTTCTGGAAATGGGCCCCCCTTTAAGATTCTGGTCATATAAACCATCTCAGCAGCACATGGACTCTCTCATCTCTCTCACTGCACCACTTACAGGAAATGAGTCTGATGGGACTCCCTGCATTACTTAGCTTCTCCATCAGCTTCTTCCCTCCTGAATACTCAGACTGATCCAGCACTCAATAGCCAACGATCTAAATGTACCATCCGAGATTTGAACACTTCCTTAAGAAATTGAGATTGATGCTTGTCTGCTTTAGCTCCATCATACCAGGTATTTCTGTGGTTACAGGCCACGTTCACACCGCAACAAAATATGGTTATATATTTGAGTCTTCTTCTCTAGACCCTCTTTACTAGGACATGAGCCCGTGTTTTAACCGTGACCTAGTAAAATATTCCAGATAATCGTTGTCAATTGGATTACAATACTGACACCAGGGGTGCATTTCCCGAAAGCATTGTTAGCCAACTACGGTCGCAAGTTCCGTCATTACCAATAGAGTTGGTCCAAGTTGCGACCATAGTTGGCTAACGATGCTTTTGGAAACGCACCCTGAATAATTTCTCTCAGCTAACATTTCAACAATCAATTTGGGTTTTCTCAATCAGCTGTTTAGAATTAAAACTAGCAATGTCAGATTCGCAAAAAAATGCTTTGCCAAAAAAGGTCTGAAATCACAAATTGTAAGCCACCGTTATGGCAATCAGTGTTTGCTTTAGTTGGGCTCTGGACACTTATGCTTTCACTTTAAATTTTGTTTGTCTGCTGTTATTGGTCAAATGAACAAAGAAAAGTGTGATCTGATAGTGTTATGTTTTAATAATCATACTGTGATCTTGAAAAATGAAACTTATTCAGATGAATTGGTTTAATTTATTCGCAACAGTTTAGTGATTCTACAGCATATTCGTATTTTCTTATAAGCTAAAATATTTAATAAAAATTGTTACGATCAAATCACTTTCATCTGTATTTAGAGACACAGACAATAATCAGCCTATGCATCTCAACCGTGGTGACAATAATAATCATTGTTGCCACCAATCACAACTCATTAATGGCTCCCATCATGCATTGCGGTATGAATAAATTATGACCTGAATTGTCTATGTAATTTACTTTTTCTAATTGAATATTCT
This sequence comes from Hybognathus amarus, assembly GCA_030378365.1. Classification (NCBI taxonomy): domain Eukaryota; kingdom Metazoa; phylum Chordata; class Actinopteri; order Cypriniformes; family Leuciscidae; genus Hybognathus; species Hybognathus amarus. The sequence goes on along the minus strand of JAQIUQ010007697.1, from coordinate 27,626 downwards.
GATGAATGTCATAATGTAACCAACACCATTATATACTTTATTTCTTTGTTCATCTGGTAGGTATAACTCAGATGCAACAGCCAATTAAAATTTAAAGTTAAAAATATAAGGTTCAAGAGCCCAACTAAAGCCATAACGGTGGCTTACAATTTTAGATTTTCTTCTTGTGATTCTGCTTTGATGTCTTCAATAATGCTCAATCACTCATTTAATCACTTAATTATCTCATTAACTTTAACACTCGAGTGTGGACTCATGCACACTCCCAGGTGTGTTCATTTTGTCGTGACGAAGAGCCGTAGTTAACCGACAAGCTGAGCCATAATCGCATTAAATATCGTTGCCGATAGGTCCTCGATTTTAACGCGATTTGGCTCAGCTTGTCAGTGAACTACTGCTCTTTGTAGTAAATGCCGCTCCATCTGAAAGCAGGTGAAGGTGATTTACTACCAATCAAGGAAACGGCTTTACTGATTAGATCGTGCGATATATCGCCCCGGGGTGCGTTTCCCAAAAGCATCGTTAGTCAACTATGGTCGCAAGTTCCGTCGTTACCCATAGAGTTCAATGGAAATTGCGACCAACTTGCGACCATAGTTGGCTAACGATGCTTTCGGGAACGCACCCTGATAAGTTATGTCACCGTCTTTGATATTAATTTAGTCCCTGTTGCTATGGTTACATGCAATTGAATCCCAAAAACAGACAATATTGCCTAAAGTCTGAGCCTTAGCCTATGTGCTTATGTTAGGGATAAGGGTAATAGTAACAGTGATGCTTTGAGTAACATTATTCCCGATCCCATTCTCAACGTTTCTTGATTTTGTCAAGTCTTGGTGCTTTACTGCCACCTGCTGTTCATTCAATGATGCAGTTCGCTAGATCAGTCCTTCGTACCTCGTTTAAAGGGATAGTTCACTTTGAAATTAATTTTTGATATGTTTTAGCTTATCTGAAGGGCATCCAATATGTAGGTGTCTTTGTTTCCACAGTATTTTCAATTTTGACATTTTTCAGTCAAACCGTTGTTGTCTATCAGTCATACACTGGAGGCTAAGAGGGTCCACCAAAAAGCATGCACAGAGAAGTCAAAATTAAACATGATTTAATGACTCGTAAATGTAAGTACACATTAATGGCCTAAGACACGAAACGAGCGGTTTGTGTGAGAAAACGAACAGTATTTATATCGTTTTTACCTCTTGTAATCATAGCCATGACGGCACGGGCGCATCGGTCTGCGCATGCGCCGGAAGTGATTGCTTGCGCGCCTACTGCATCATACGTCACTTTGTTTATACAGAGATTTCGGAAGTTTTACCTTTCACTAAACATATTTAGATATACAAGAAAACCGCAATGGACGACGATTTCAGTATATATAAAAATGTTTATTAAAAGGTAAAACTTCCGAAATCTCCGCGTAAATATTGAGTAACGTCACACACAAGCGATCACTTCCAGCGTAACATTGAACTGATTCAGTTCGGTTCAGTTGGACATTGCACAACTGATTCAGATCACTTGGACGTCACTGTGATTACACGAGGTAAAAACAATATAAATACTGTTCGTTTTCTCACACAAACCGCTCGTTTTGTGTCTTAGGCCATCAATGTGTACGAGTCATTAAATCATGTTTAATTTGGACTTCTCTGTGCATGCTCTTTGAGGTGGTGACCATAGACCTCCATTATATGACTGATAGACAAGAACGGTTTGAGCTGAAAAATGTCAAAATTGAAACTACTGCAGAAACAAAGACACCTACATCTTGGATGCCCTTGAGGTAAGCTAAAACATAACAAAAAAATGTATTTCAAAGTGAACTATCCCTTTTAATACGTCTGACAGCAACTCCCGGACGATCTTCAAAGACCCTAACAATCCTGGACTCCCCAAATCATCGTGAACTATTTCATGTACGAAGAACAGGCCCCGGGATTTTTAAACTTCTTAAAACTAAAGTAAACCAACTAGCTGCTCATCCGCCATTAGTAACAAGACCGGTAAATGCATATATTTTATTAAGTTTAAATATATAGTTAATAAATGAATGTAGAGGGAAAGATGCAAAGTGTATAAACAAGTAATCTGACTTACTGAGCATAAAGTGACATTTTATTAAACGTAGTGACAGTACATTCATCTTCGCTCCACAAAGAAAGGGTCATCCTCACTCTCGCTCTCATCCAGAAATTCCTCTCGCAAGGGGGACTTCTCTGAAGCCATCGCCTCCATTTGGAGATCTCCCCTCTTGCGGCGCAACCAACGAACCCCGTCTCGTATGCGGCTGAACTTGGCCGAGCGAAGGTGCCAGATGAGGAGAGCGCAGATCAAGATGCTCATCAAAGAGGCTAAACGAGGATAAAGGGTTGCAGGACAGTTTACTACGACATTTTGATAAGTCCTTTCATTCAAGTCATTCATCTTTGGGGGTTTGACAAGAAGCAAATGCTTAGCTCATAATTATTATGACCTGAATTTATAACAAAGACTTAATAATATGGGTTTAAATACGAATACTTGAATTTGTAAATCAGCATACTTTGTTACTCGCGGTAAAACAAGAGATTCAAACAATTAGACAAACCATGTTGAGCTATAACAATGATTTGTTTTCTGATTAAGGTATCCAAACAGTTGTTCACCGGTCTAACAAGAACACATGATATATTAAAACATCTTTGGTGTTTCCACAGAAGTAAAATAGTAAATGGATCATCTCTTCTTCGAAACATTTGGCATAATATAAGTACACAAATCAACAAATATAACATTTTTCTAGCAAATTTTTGCATATTTTAATCCAAAAATCTTACATGTTGTGCCTTTAAGACTACAATTGAGGCATTTCAGGGAGAAAAGCATAATAGCTACTTCATTTTATATCAACTTCTTTTGACGAATAAGATCACTGGAATTAGATCAAGTGTTAAGATTTACCTGTGGCAATGACAAACACAGCCCGACTGAGGGGAGCCCTGTCTGCTGTAAAGTCAATCACAATGGGCCTGGTCACTCTGTCTGAGGATATATTCACCTAAAACCACAGGAGGAGAATGAGAGACTTGTAGAATATGTGCAGTTTAACCTGGACGGAAGAAGCGTGATCATTTCAGCTTATTTTATTTTTTTATTACACTACAGTTCATAAGTTTGGGATGGGTAAGATATAAAATGTTTCTGAAAGCAGTGATTATGTATTTAAATCAAAACAAATCAAAATGAACTCAATCTTTTTCCAAGTCATTTGGTTCATTCAACGAACGAATTGACTCGGAAAAAGATTCGTTTATTTTGATAAACGAACAGAACAGAGCAAGGCAAGCATTTGAGCTTTTAAAACTTAAACTTTTTTATTATTAAATCAGCATTTTGCTTGATAAGACCCTTATTCATCGTCTAGAATCGTTTAAAGCCCTTTGAACAGTTTGCACTGAAACTGTCTTTTGGACCTTGAAACATTTGGTTCCCATTGAAGTCCATTATATGGAGAAAAATCCTGGAATGTTTATCAAAACCTTAATTTCTTTTCGACTGAAGAAAGAATGACATGGACATCTTGGATGACATGGGGGTGAGTAAATTATCAGCAATTTTTTTTTTTAAAGTGAACTACTCCTTTAAAAACATTACATTATTACCGCTTTAAATCGAGCTAAGGCAAGCAGAGGTTATGCATTTTCTCAATTATGTATTTTGGATCATTTTTAAACCCAAAGTTACGGACTGCAGCTTTAATTAATCGTGTTACAGATGATTTTGGCATAATAAAAATATGTATAAACACACACACGCCTTTAGCCATTTCTAAAACACACCTGCTGGAGCACTTGCTGATATCCATGGGCCTGAACCTGCAGCTGAAGTGTGCCTGGAGCCACGAGAGTGGTGAAGTGACCCTGACTGTCCGCGTGAACAGACACTGAGCCGTTCACCATCACGACAGCATCCGACACCGGGCGGCCTTTACTGTCCCTCACAAAACCACTCAGACTTCTGTGAACCTTCAGACCAAATATGAGGAAAACGGGTTTAGATAAGCTTAGGTTGCTTGAAAATATGTCTGGTTACATTCTGAGAAGATGAGAAAGTTAGTTTGAGTGTGTCTACCTCCAGCAGCATGCGGAAAAGAGGCAGTCTGTTTTCCATCCACATTCGAGAAGAGCTGATGTTCAGGTGGGAACAAACAACAGCCAGTGTACACCGTGATCTCAGGGCAAACACCCACATCCAAACTGAAGTCCTGAAAGAGAAACATTCGTAGTTTCTTAACCCTTGTGCATCCTTATGGACATTTTTGTCCTTTTCAGTTTTGTTTTTTTGATCACTTCTTTGCCTGTGTTAAAGCTAACTGCAAAAAAATTGGCACAGGTGTGTATTTTCATTGGAATTTTACTTGAATTTTCTTAAAAAATATTTTTTGCATTAGGTACAAAAAAATGCTCCCTCTCAGCACCTTTTGGACAAAAATGTCCCCGTTGAAACCCATTAAAACTGCAATTTTTAATCCCCGGTTCAGTTAACTATAAAATGATGCAATCTTTGTTAAGAGGCTTTCATTCTGTTGGCAAAGCTTCACATTTTTATTTTTTACTATTTTTTATCAGATGGCCTATAAAACAAATATCACTTTATTTCCTGTTTTCTGCTTCGGCATATTATAGAGCCAACTGGATAAATTATGCAATGATATTTGTGTGGATGTATTGGTATGGATGTCAGAGTGTGGTTAGTATGTGTGTTATAAAAAAATAAGTGTGTGTTTGTAATACTGAGAGAGAAAAACTGCAAATAACAATTCCAATCACTGTGAGCACCAGTGGGGTTTGCTGGCACCCAATGGGGAAAATATGTTACTACGCCAAAACAAACTGTTACCGAAAGCTCATTTTTTGAGATATCATCCTAAAATTTGGAACACAACCTATTTAGATTTATGGCTTTGATTTTATTGCAGTTTTAAGTTGAACCTGATTCATAAAACATTTATTTGATATAAAATAAGTTTTCGTAAACTTATACTTATATAACTTTTTTTTGGATTTACTTATTATTTTTTACTTCAGCAATAATCTGTGAAGGGTCTTCTTTAAAATGATACCAAACTTAAGTCTGTGCTTCGAAGCGTCACATATTTTTTGACATGGACCTTTTTGTCCTCTATGTACCTATGTGTAACTTTTTTTTAATTGATGCACAAGGGTTAAAAAAAGACATCAGACGGAATATGCAGAAAATTAGATTTGAGACATCCAGTGGAGAATGGTTGATTTAACTGAGCTAAATGACAATTTTTATTTTGGTGAACAAGAGCGAACTCTTGATCATTTTAAACACTTCTGGATTTTAAACTGTAATGCAATTTACAGCCGCAAGACCAGATGCTGTAAGTGTGTGTAGGAATGATTTTTTCATGTTTTGAAGATTAAAAACGTAACAAAGAAAAATCATGGGTTTCTCCAGCCAACTAAGTTTAAATCCCGTCTGGCTAGCACACTTCCTATAATGTTTTTCGCATTAGCAATCGGGTTGAGTGTTTTTTTTTTAAACACCCTGGAAGTGGTTGAAAGTAGATGAGCTCAAAACGTTTTAGACCCCATTTACACCTGTATTTAGTGTTGCCCAAAATGCATCTTAATACCAAGTGTAAACAGGGCCCAGCATGGTCAAAATGGTTCAATACATATAATTTGATCTACATTGTGTTAAATACACTAATGAGTCCCAACAAGCAAATCATAAGCGACACACGTCACGACAAAAATAATATCTACAAACATAAAAAAAATACAAAAATCTGCCATTCGGACAATCTCAAATGATTCCCATACCTTCATACTGCCAGTGTGAGAACTGAAATCCGCACCCTTCAGGATCCCTCCTGGGATTTTCTCTGTTGAGTTAAAGAACGGAGTCATCTTCATATCATGTTTTGTGATTTTTTTGTTATGTAAATTATAAAGTCTTTTCAACATTACCTGGCTTTTTGGAACATTTCAGGTCACCCAAGTGCATGAAAGGATGACTACTGGCATACAAGGAAGCCAAATATCTCAACGTCTCCTCGTTTTGTTCTGGGTGAAAATCATAAGCCCAATCACACATATATAAACTGTGCAGGATCGTTTATATAACAAGAGTTTAATATTTAAAGGGTTAGTTCACCCAAAAATGAAAATGATGTCATTAATGTCGTTCCAAGCCTGTACGACCTCCGTTCATCTTTAAAACACAGTTTAAGATATTTCAGATTTAGTCCAAGAGATTTTTATCCCTCCATTGAAAAATGTACACTGACCGGCTTCGAAAGTTTAGGGGTCGGTAAGATTTTTTATGTTTTTAAAAGAAGTCTCTTCTGCTCACCAAGGCTGCAATTTTTTGATAAAAAAATACACAAAAAACACAGTAATATTGTGAAATATTATGACAATTTAAAATGACTTTTTATGTTAATATATATTAAAATGTAATTTATTCCTCTGAAAAAAGCTGAATTTTCAGCATCATTACTCCAGTCTTCAGTGTCACATGATCCTTCACAAATCACTCTTATATGATGATTTTATAATAATATGTACATGTTTTTGGAGCATAAAATCATCATATTAGAGTGAATTGTGAAGGATCATGTGACACTGAAGACTGGAGTAATAATTGCTGAAAATGCAGCTTTTTTTCAGAGGAATAAATGACATTTTAATATATATTAACATAAAAAAAGTCATTTTAAATTGTCAGAATATTTCACAATATTACTGTGTTTTTTGTGTATTTTTTTATAAAAAAATTGCAGCCTTGGTGAGCAGAAAAGACTTTTTTTAAAAACATAAAAAATCTTACCTACCCTAAACTTTTGACCGGTAGTGTATTTACAGCTGTCCTTGTCTAGAAAGGAAATAAAACATCCTCAAAGTAGTCCATGTGACATCAGTGGGTTAGTTACATCATTATTAACAATTTTAATTTTTGGGTGAACTAACCCTTTAAGAGTTGAGATCTAACACAACAAATGGGTAATAGTAATATATATATAAACAAATATTGTATTGTTGGTTACCATGCTCATTGGGTCCGTCATATGGATACGTGGCCAGCAGAGAGCCTCCCTCCAGCACGACTGAGAGAGAGAAACCCCCTCCATAAACCAGATCCATCACTGAACGGGTCTCTGGCTGCACTGATTTATTACCTAAGTATAAATATAAATGTCATATTCACTGACCACTTCACTTCATTTTGTTAATGACATCATTTCAATGCAGAGTGTTGACTGACCATAGAAGAAATCAGTATCCAGATCTACTCCATTAGCATTGGTGTGTCCCACACTGGAATAGCAGACTCCTTCAAGTGCCTGCTCCCTACCATCAGGGTTCACACACGGGAGAATCAGGATCCTGCTCCGGTCAATCAGCTAAGAGGAACGGCACAAAAACTTTTTATTAAAAACTTTGTATTGATGACAGGTACACAAACTCTGTCCCAAAACCTAGTAAGCGGTCTACTTGAACGCTATCACACCCAGACGCACTGGATTTCCCAAAAGATAGATGCCACCACTTATTGGGCCAATTCTAAAGGTCCGGTTACATTTAATATTCCACTGCGAAATTTCATGGACGAAATCCAATCGTTTCGATCTGTGATCAGGAGTTTTGCGTAAGGCCAAAAGAGTTCCCCAGCAGATTTTACATGTTCAAGTTGGTCATACAAATGATTTGGATTCACCAACAGAAATCATCTTTGGTTTGAAAGTGACTTCTACATGAGCTGTGCTTCATACATTGCTAAACCTTTCACAATGGACCTTTTTTTTTTAATCCAGCCAAAAATTGTTAAATGTGACATGGCAGAATCGGTCATATGCACTCATACATGCATATGAACATTTTGCACTCCCTCTGTAAACTTTCCGTTCACTCACAAAACTTTTGTGAGCAAACACAGCGCTGGTGTTGGTAATAATAAGGTGAGAGTAACTACTAGATTTCATTGTTTTGTGAAGCTTGCCTTGGTGATGGCGAGATTCCTGCGATAGTTGAGGCAGAGAACAGAAGCAAACTCGAGCAGTAACTCTGGACCTGCTGCCGCATCCCCATGGACTCCAGCCACAAAACGGATCTTGGGCTCGGAAGGTTGAGACATCTCCAAATTGCCAGCGATCTCAAGGGCCCATATAGTTCTGAACTCAGTGCTTTGACCCAAACTGACCCCAGGAGAAAAAAAAAGGGGGACGATATAAATTCACAACATTTACCATCAAAACTCCATTCAATAAACTTATTACACATCACATTACTACAAAAATGTGAGTGATGTCTTGGCTAGGGTGGATTGGTATACCCTGTAAAAAATAAAACCGTGATTTTTACGGTAAAACAAACGGCAGCTGTGGTTGCTAGAACGTTACCGTTAAAAATGCAGGAACGTTATTGGTTTTACAGACTTAACTTAATTTACAGTAATAAACCATATTTCATTATATATTTCATTAGCTGTCAAATGATAAATCGTGATTAATCGCATCCAAAATAAAAGTTTGTTTACGTAATATATGTGGGTGCACTGTATAATTAAAAATACACACACACACACACGCACATGTATATATTTATGAAATATTTTCATGTATATACTGTAGATAGATTAATATAATTTATATTATATATAAATACTTTATATATAAATAATATTTTTTTCTTAAATATACATGCGTGTGTGCGTGTGTATATGTATATATATATATATATTATGAAGAGTTCAGATGCAAAAACCTCTAAGTGCCATTTTAATTTTTCTTCTAAAATGATCATTTTTATCAAGCTTGTATATTTAAGTTCAGTAATTTCCCTTAAATGACAATGAAGATTACCTATTAATTGTCATTTAAGTGAAATTACTGAACTTAAATATACAAGCTTGATAAAAATGATCATTTTAGAAGAAAATTTGAAATGGCATTTAGAGGCTTTTGCATCATGAAACTCTTCATATATATATATTTTTTTTTTACATTAAAATTATCACAGTTATTTACCGTATATAGTACGAAACTTTGTTAACAGTTTTGCACTGTAGCGTCTTTTACCGGTAAAAATCATGATTATTTTTTACAGTGTATAGCAGGTGGGTACTAAGGTCTCACTGGCCCGAGTCAAAACATCTCATTCTCCAAGTTCTCAGCAAGCGCCGCCAACCACCTGATAAAGACACATCTTCAGGAGGATGACATACCTGTACAGCCGTGTGATGTGAGGGAAGGTTAACGTCAGTCCTCTCAGGAACTCGGAGCGTTCCCTGTAGGTTCGGTACTCCAGGGTCTGAGCAGGTAGAAGGTCGCGGAGCATCTGATCCAGCGCGCCAGGGACTAAAAGCTGCTCCACCAGTTTCTCAAAGTCCTTCTGTTCTACGCTTAGACGGCTGCAATGCATCTCTGGTCAGCTTAAAGTCCACCTGCTCCACCTGAGACTTCAACACCTGGATGGATGCTGACATTGGAGTATAACTAGGGGAAAAGGGCACAAGAAATGTAATGGCGGACCCATTTTATAACTGGGAGAATTGTGTTGAAGGGTGAGGTCTCACTCTGGAGCGGAGGCTGTGAGATGATAAGAACCAGGAGCGAGGGGTCTCCAGTATTGGCCTGTGCTGCTGGTATGGTACTTGATGACCGGAGCCTTCCACCACAACCGTGGCATTAGCAATGCCTCTGCCAGACTGACTATCAGTCACTACGCCCCTCACAAACATATGAACCTGACATACGGGACGTCACACATGTTTAAACTGAGTAGCTCATCCGAAATACAATGCGACATGATATAAACGAGTCACCTGCTGTATGAACTGTAAGAGCGCTTTGTGATTCTTCTCCCAGTATTCTGAGAGCGAATCCTCCGGCGGGAGCAGCTCACAGCTCAGGCCAATGCTAACGGCTAACGTATCAGTGCCTTGATACGCCCAAGTCAGCATATCAGTTCCTACCAGTGTGAAGAAGGCAAAAACAATGTTGAAACAGGATACTCAATGTAGAATATGTACCGAGGAACAAAATAATACAATAATGATAAAAAGTACAAATTACTGTTCAAATTTAGGGTTGTCAATTAATCGCATCCAAAATAAGTTTGTGTTTACATAATATGTGGGTGTACTGTGTATAATTATTCTATACACATGCTTGTATATTTAAGAATAATATTTTTATTTATATATATATATATATATATATTAGGGCTGTCAAACAATTAATCGCATCCAAAATAAAATTTTGTGTTTACATAATATATTTGGGTGCACTGTGCATATATATATATATATATATATAAATAAATAAATAAATAAATATACATGCATGTATATTTAAGAAAAAAATATTATTTATATATAAAATATTTATAAATAATATAAAGTATATATAAATCTATATACAGTATATATATGAAAATATTTCTTAAATATATACAAGCATGTGTGTGTATTTATATACAGAAATAAATACAGTGTACCCACATATATTATGCAAACACAAACTTTTATTTTGGATGCGATTATCGCACATTAATCGTTTGACAGCCTATATATATATATATATATATATATATATATATATATATATATATATATATATATATATATATATATATATATATATATATATATATATACACATATATGTGTGTATATAACATTTTTTTTTTTTTGCTCGTGACAAAGACACTGACTGGTTATGATGTATTTTAACACTTTACTTGAAGGGGTGTGCATAAGACTAACATGACACCTTCATAATCATGACATGACATATTATGAATATGAAGGAAGTTTTATGCATATTTGTGACAACCATCATTAAGTGTCATTCGCTCCAGTTATGACATTTTAATGCAAATATGATTTTGTAATGACACCTTGACATAAACCAATACATCAGAACCTGTCAGAGTCGTTTGTCATGACAACTTGACATTACTAAGACAACACAACCCGTCATAAACATGACATAGCAGATTAATTATCAAACTTAAGAAACCACCTAGCTTTATTGGTAAACATTACATTAAACTCTCAGGTGGTGTTTTGACATTGGCTGTCATGAAGCCATTATAACTTTTTAATGACAAATTCAATTAGTACCACTGTAGTTGAGGTCACCAAAAATATTCATGACACAGTTATAATGGCCTCATGACAGTCAATGTCACAGCCAACCACATAACAGATTAACTTCATTTAATGTCAAGTTGTCATGACAAAGACACAGACAGGTTATGATGTTATGGTTTGTCAAGATGTCATAACAAAGACATCTTAAAGTCATATTTGCATTTAAAATGTCATTATTGAGCAAAAGACACTTAATGACAGTTGTCATAAACATGCATAAACCCAAGTCATGCCAGTCTTATGCACAGCCTTTTAAGTACAGTGTTACCCACTGAAGACTGGAGAAATGATGCTGAAAATACAGTAATGTAAATACAGATATTTTCTTTAATTATGACTTTGATAAGCGATTATGCTTTACTCTGACCTGTGACCACAGGACGACGGTGCTTTGCGTGTTTCTCTCTCTGGTTCTTGACACGTCACAAGCTCTGGGGCTCTTGAAAAGCCTGAGATTGCTGGAAACAACAAAGCGAGTCAGTAAAACTACATTTGAAACAATTCATAATATATGCAGCATTCAAAATACACACCAAATAAAAGGCTTCTGCAACCGATTTTAAACATGTTCTCATCGGCGGAGTCAAGCGAACTCGGATACACGACTCCCCTAAACCCTGCAGACAACAACGGCAGTTCAGTTTTAAAAATGTTCATTAGCACTGAGAAACTTAAGGCTGACACTTTCTGTACCTCCACGTATACTCGCAGACAGCACAAAGGAATGGGCCTTGATCCAGTTTATCACTGCTTGAGTTTCTGCTTCAACAGTGTTTTTCGATGGTGCATGTTCTGGGAAGTTTGCATTCAGGTCAACACGGTGACTGTTACTGTGTCCAATAATACTCAGGTCTCCTGAGACCTGTTCCTTGTGAGCTACGAGAAGAAAATCAGTGTAAATACAGAAGAGGAGCAATTAAACCTGCCAGTTTATTTTGCGTGTACCTTTTAGCGCCAATTCGGACCCATCTGGGTTCATGGACGGCATGACGTGAATTCTTGTGCTATTGACCAGACGCCGTGACCAGTGGATCTTTGTCGTAATTGCTGCACAAGTATTCAACCAGGTTTAGGAGAATCTCACGGCCGATAAACTCGTTTCCATGCAGGTTACCCACAAACATGACCTCTGGTTTGCCTGGTTAAAGGAAGGGGAGGTTTTCATAGAGATGCATTAATGTAAACTAGCAGTCAAAAGTTTGGATATTTTGAAAGTCTCTCCTGCTCACCAAGGTTGCATTTATTTGATCAGAAATGCAGCAAAAAAAAAAATAAAAAAAACAAATTTAAATGCCATTTATTCCTGTGAATTTTCAGCATCATTACGGCTTCAGTGTCACATGATCCTTCAGAAATTATAATGTGCTAATTTTTTGCTCAAGAAAGATATCTAATTATCAATGTTGAACATACACTACCATTGAAAAGATTTGGGTATTTAAGATTTTAAAAGAAATTAGTACTTTCGATTGCATCTGAAATTAATACATTAGAAATGAAAGGCATTTATAATGTTGCAAACTTTCTATTTCAAATAATGCTGTTCTTTTAGAATCATCAGTAAAATTAGTTAAAATATTAAAAACAAAATATTAGCAGTAAAAACTGTTTTCAACATTGATAATGACATTATTAATAATTGAGCAGCAAATCACCATATTAGAATATTTCTGAAGGATAATGTCGATTAAATTCAGCTTTTCCGTTTGAAAATATATTTATATTTATATATAAAAAGTTTCGTAATATTTCACAATATTTATTCTATTTCTGATCAAATAAATTCATAAGATGGTGCATAATTGTTAATAAAATGATTGCTAACTTCTAACCTAGTGTACATGCACATAAATAATATAAAAATGTGACTGTATGCAACTGCACCTTGCTGACCAACACCAGGATTGGTGGAAATCTCCATCACGTAAAGATGCCTGCCCTGCACGGAACCGTCCCACCAGAGTTCAGAATAAGTGATGGATGGATACATAGCACTTAACAGTTGCAACATCATCTCCATTTCATCATAATTATGATATTGGAATTCGAGAGACTTGATGGGATATTTTGAGGTGGGAGGCTCTGGTGTGCTCAGATCTTCTTTTGGTCACCATATGTCGTTCAGTGTGAGCTAACATTAACGTTTCCTCAACCGTGTTCCTCAGAGAGTGAAGTTTAGCAGTGTGGCTTTGCCTTCGATCACCGGCACATCCTTCACAGTATTTGAAAGGTACCTGGAGGAAACATGAAAAATCCCATTAAAGGAGTAGTTCACTTTAAAAAAAAACAAACTTTTGCTGATAATTTACTCACCCCATGTCATCCAAGATGTCCATGTCTTTCTTTTAGTCGAAAAGAAGTTAAGGTTTTTGATGAAAACTTTCCAGGATTTTCTCCATATAATGGACTTCAATGGGGACGAACGGTTCAAGGTCCAAGCAGAGTTTCAGTGCAGCTTCAAAGGGCTTTAAACGGACACCAGACGAATGAATAAGGATCCTTCGAGTCATGACTCGAAAAAAGATTTGTTCATTTCGAACAGGAGAGTCACGAACGCTCATCACAGAACAGAGCAAGGCGAGCATTTGTGCTTATAAAACTTAAACTATTTTATTTATTTTTTTCAAATGACCAATTGTTTCGCTAGATAAGACCCTTATTCATCGTCTGGTGTCGTTTAAAGCCCTTTGAAGCTGCACTGAAACTCTCATTTAGACCTTGAACCGTTTGGTTCCCATTGAAGTCCATTATATGGAGAAAATCCTGGAATGTTCATCAAAAACCTTAATATTTTTTCAACTGAAGAAAGAAAGACAAGGACATCTTCAATGATATGAGGTGGTGAGTAAATTATCAGCAAAACTCTTTAATGGATTAAATCCACCTCATCATTTTTACATTTATGTATCTACACATAATCACCCAGGTGAGCTAGCGGTGATGTCATATCTTCCAGGGAGCAGCAGGCGATAATAATCCCCAAATGTCCAGCTTGTGATGTTGTGATCGATTCCAGAAACAGAGATTGTTGCGTCTGGTAGACCAAAGCCTGATCTGGTCATTACGAAACCTCTCACACCAATATGAGCCTTAAACAGAAGTAAAATAAGATCATCATCATTAAAAATAATCGGACAATGGTTCCACACAAAGGAAAGGTTATCTCAACTCAAATTCTTCTTGTAGAATGAAGTGAAACGAATTGAGTAACGACTTAATTTGACTTGACTGAATCAAGTTATTTTGAAGGAAACTGTCAGCTAGTGATGGCGCTTTCGAAACCAAGTACTTGGTAAAGGTTTCGATGCAGTGGTTCAGAGCGCAAGCAAACAAAGCATTGTTACGTCACAAAAGTTAGAAGTTTCAGTGGTTTACTGCTGGTGATTTCTGTGAACCCATGAATCACATGGATTACGGTGATCGCCCCCTAGCGGCAAACCATCAAACACTCAAAAAAATAATCTGTTGAACGAACTTAATTAAATTAAGGAAAGGTTTTCCACGAAATTGAATTACATTTTTCCAACAAATTCAAATTAGTTTGAAATAATTTGTTGTAATCTTGTTGGATGAATTTAAATTAATTTAGTCATTCCTACTAGATTAAATTTTGTCAGGTTAACTACATTTAGTTTTTGTCCTGTTTAATTCACCAACATTATAAATATAGTTATTTTGACTCGTCAAATGACAGTTTGACTCGTTATTTATGGTCACATCCAATGATAGACACTTCTAGTGTTCAATTGACATTTCACCAATTTTTACTTGGTTACTTCTTGCAAATATTACTTGTGCAGGACTGCAAGTGTGGGTTACACATAATGCATACTAAGTGCCCACAGCCTGAATAGGAGGGTTTAACCCCTTAACCCCTAGCACATATAGTTTAACATTGAGAACATTTTAATATTTTAATTTTTAATATTTTAATATTCAACACAATACTGACCTAAACACAGTTTCTAAAATAACTGAACATTAAACACTAACATCAACTAACAACATCTTTCCATTCACTGAAACACATAAAATAACACTTTTTCCATAAATTGACCCTCTTAATGCAGTCCCATGCAAAGCATGCTGGGAACTACAGATCCACTGCCCAGTTAGAGGTCAAAAACAATGATTCATGGAATCATTTCTATGAAGGATGGTGTCGTATATGCTCATTTTAATGAATGAAATTGAACAAAGAGCTAAAATCATTTTTTTTGAGTGAATGTCTGTGGGCTTTACCTGATCTCGGATCAGTTTTATACATTTTAATTAGACATTAGTATAATTAATTTTGTAAAGTTAGGGCTCTAACGGTGTAGCTAATATGTAAAAAAAAATGCTTACCTTACAGTAAAGCAAATTGCATTTGCAATGGATTTTTTATACATGTTTAGTCTGAGTTGTTCCATTTACACCGTTCTGACCAGCAGGGGTCCCCAGTGTGTGGCAATTTTGTTTGAATTGATTCGAAGCTTTTCAAAGCTCATTTCTCCCTTTACTACCATCAGCTAACAATGCATTTTCTTTACACATGAGGTTAAGTTAGGTGTTAGCATCCATAAGAAGTTACTGGTTACATCTATAGCAATCCTGAGTTTTGTTGAACAAGCAGTATGCCATTCTACACGCTAAACATCCCAATCAACTCACTTTCTGTATGTAGGTAAGAAGGGCTTCCTTGTTGTTGGTCCACTCGTTGTAAAGCTGAGACGCTGGTGGATACTTGCAGCAGCTGAATTCAAAAGTGACTTCAGAAACAGTTCCCTTTGAGGTAGTTGAAATCCTGCATTCCCCCTGCACACCAAACCAAAGCTCAATGGAGTTTCACTTTAGTTAAAATACCTGACTTATGTCCAGCAGTTTGTGATACCTTCTCCGAAGCTTTTGTTAGGATCACCAGGGCAGTCAGGATTGTCCATACTCATAATGGGATGGTTCTCAATGTAGGTTTGTGTTATATGCTGAAATAGGTCTTCATCGCCTGTCAGCCCTGGGCTTGTGGAAGAACTGTCGCCGTTAAAAGGGAAGTTGGCCCCCACCGAGCCCGCATGTAGACTACCAGACAAGACGAACCTTGAAAAGGCGACAAAGAGACAGAATACCTGCTGAGAAAACACTAGATTTGATTTGTTCTCTTGCTTCTGATCTGAGATTTTCACATTACACCGGGCCAGTTTAACATGTAATGCCAATTACTCTTAAAATCTAACTCTGATGTGAATTGTGTGTCAGGATCAACTTATAAAAATAAAAACAAAAATCTTCATAAGATTTTTGTGGGGGATACAGTCCAGTTTTACTTTAAATATATATTTTTTGTTTTGGTTTTATTAATGTTTTGAATGAAGCCCAAGTTCACCCAGAAATAAAGATTCTGTCATTATTTACTCACCCCATTTAATTTCAGACCTGTAAGACTCAGTCATCAGATCGCAATCAAGATCTTTTTAATGAAATCAGAGCAATTTATGTCCCTATATTGACAACATATCCAAAAGTTAATAAAGAGATCATAAAACTAATCCATTTGAATTTAGTAGTGTAGTCCAAATTTTATTTGAGAGCGTGATTGCTTTATATAATAAAACAGATTAAATAGGCTATTATTCACATTAACAATCACTCATACATCGGTAAATGGAAACTCAATCGCATGACTTGTGAGAACTGAGGTTCATTCTCGTGATTTAAGCCTAAAATTCAATCTGTTCCACATATACATGTGTCTCTTCAGAAAAAACTGGACTAAATCGTTCATATGGATTAGTTTTGCGTTGTCTTTATGAACTTTTTGAAGCAGTGTCAGTTGCGTAGCTATCAATTGAGGGCCAGAAATCTCTCAATTTCATTAAAATATCATATTTTGTGTTCAGAAGAAGAAATGAAAATCAAACATTTGGTTGAGCATGTTTTTGAAAATAAAAATATTAAAAGCATACTTATGTTTTTCCATTGCACCAAGTAACAATTGTGTACAGTTAGAGCTCTTACAGTGTGGCAAAAAATATATGCCATTGCTTACTTTACACTCTAAAAAATGCTGGGTTGTTTGAACCCAAATTCGGGTCAAAATATGGACAAAGCCAGTCATTGGGTTACATTTTTTTACTACAATTTTAACCCAATGTTTGAGTTTGTCCAAATTTGACCCACAATTAGGTTAAAACAACCAAGTGTTATGTCAATTTTTGCTGCCTTGTCGAAAAATGCTACCGTAGAATTGCGAATTGATCACAGAATGCCGATGAAATACAATTATAATACAATTCTAAGTTATGAGTAGCTACTGTATACTGTAGACTACTGTTTTTATTTTTAAAACGGTGTGAAAAGTAAAAATTATCATAAAATATTCATATTTGACTCAAAGTACACCTTTCCTCATAGTAACTGAAACTTTCAGTTATTCTTTTTCAGCTGGCTGACCGTACAAATATTCATATGGTAGTAAGCATTTTTTAAAGGGAAATTATACATTATAACAGGAAAATGTACCTTTTGTTAAAAAAAAAAAAAAACAAAAAAACAGTGAGTCTGCACATGCGCATAACCGGTAAGTAGCAAATATCGATGGGTAGCATGAATCGTCAGAACACCGGCATTTTTTAGAGTGTACAACATTTCAAGTGCTGATGTTGATTTACACTGTGACATCTAGTGATTTTTATGGCATAACAAACCTCTTAACAGATGGTAGAGATGGCTCAATCAGTTTGAGTTAAGTTAGTTACTCCTCTCAATAAAATATAGGTTATAGCGTCTCAAAAAGTGCTACAAATATTTGGTCGAGCAGGCTCGTTTTTTTCTCATAATTATCTGTTAGTGCTTCAATACAATTATTTCAGTAAGGCAACCGTTGTCCCTCTAATATTTGTATTTTATTTAAATTAACAAAAATATTGTAATAATTATAGAAAGATATGAGAAGACTATTGGAAAATTATTTAAATAAATAAATGACTAAATCCATACTCCAATTAAATACAATCTTTGAATAAAATATTTAACTACACGGAAAACTTACTTTTTCTCAAGAATCCATCTCATAACAGCCGTGACCTCGGGTGTATCATCTGAAGTCTTGCTGAGGGCTTCTCCTGGTCTGGGAAACTCTTGTCGAGGTCATAATGTCTGGCGTTCTCGTGGCCTTCAGCACTTCCAGTGCAGTCTCCCTCGGACGCGCGCTCGAACCCGTCAGGGTTCATGCTGGCCAGCATACAGATGTCCGTCCGGTTCACCAAGCTCCGTCACTCTCACATCACGGCCATACTGAGTCAACAGGTACTCAATCAGATACATTAACACCTGCCTTGATAAAGCCTCGTCTCCGTGGATGTTTCCAACATACTTGAACCTGGGTTTGCCCGGTTCGTCCGTACTCGGATTCGTTGTTATTCTCATGACCCAAAGCTCCCTTCCCTCGACAGACTGTCCGATGCTCGCGAGGCGGCAAATGTGCGAGTATTTGAGAGAAATCTCTGAAGACGGTCGGTCATGGCAGCGTAGTTGTAATATCCCGGTATGTCTCTTCATTCATTTTTTTGGTGTGTCTCAAACCAAGTATTTGGTGTGTAAGTATTAAAATGTGCGGCAAAATGAGCCACAAAATATGCATTGCGCCGCAATTGTAGTGGTTTGCAACAATTGACATTTAAAAATAGCCTTTGTTGTTTGTTGTTTTATTTTCTGTTTTGTTGTTGCGGCAGTTCAAAATTGGTCTTCATTTGGTTTGCAAGTTAAACCCTTAGAATCAAAATTAGGGACACTAATAGATTCCACTTGGCTTAATCAGTAATTGGTTTGCACAGGGCCAAACTATAACGATGGGTTAAACCACTGCCGTTTAAGGGGTAGACCTAGTTGGCAAACGTCCGTAACATTTTTCCGTAAACTACTTTTTAAATTAAATGTATTAATGAAAAGTGTATTTTAGGTGCTGTATTTAGTCATAATGTTTTTTTTATGAGTTTATTCACCTTTTAGCTTTTATTTGCAGTTACCTTGCATAATAAAGCCGAGAAGTTTGAAATTGCCACCATGTAGCCTACCCTTATGGCACTTTTTGAGAGGAAAGCCATTTGTAGTGGTGTTAGAAACCACAGGGTGTGTTGTATACTCAGTTGTACATAGTCCGTGTACCACTGAATACCCAGTAATACACTGAGGTTCGTGACGGAATGAACTGCTGGGCTGCGTCTAAATCACATCCTCTCTTGAGTAGGTACTTGATTAAGTGATTCACAACAGCGACAAAAAGTCCATTCTATACCATGAGTGTGAATAATCGGGACGTACATCGCTATGTTGCTCTTATCACGTGACCTACCAGCGTCAGTTGCGGCGCTTCATTGGCATTCACAAATCCTCTCCCGTGGCCTCATGGGATAGAAAAATGTCCATTATTTGCACACCTCTGAAACTTCCTTTAAGAAGTTGGTCATCCGGGTACTTTTGGCGACCTACTCTTTTATGAGAATGGTTTAATTTAGACATACGTTGTCCGCCTACTCTATGGTGGAAGCATGCGATTTCAGATACAGGCCCGCCCCGGTCTCGAAAGAAGATGGCGTCCGCAGCTGCATCATCCATCCAGTTTCCAGAACCACTGGTCTGATGTGGGTGCAGTGTAATATCATACAGGTATAATAAATTCCTTTTAAATTGATTATTAAATTGTTTAAATAAGGTTTCTAGTTTCTATGGCAACAAAAATATTTTCATTACAAATGGAGCTGTTTGCTATGTTTCAAGTTATTATTAAACGCAAGCACAAACTATACAAAAACTGCATATGGAAGCTTGTTTTCGCCAAAGGTAATTGCGACTTTTTATCTTACAATTCTGACTTTTTTTCTCAAAATTGCAAGTTTACATCTTAATTTATTTATCAGAACTGCAAGATATAAAGTCGCAACTACGTGTTATAAAGTCAGAATTGCATGAGATAAAGTCAGAGATTGCGCAGAATGTAAACTCTCAATTGATGAGATAAAAAGTCGCAATTCTCTTTGTTCTCTCAATTGTGACTTTATTTCTCAGAATTGCGACTTATATCTTTGCATAGCTGGAAACTTTATTTCTCAGAATTGTGACTTTATGTCTCGAATTGCGACTTTATTTCTCAGAATTGCGACATTATTTCTCAGAATTCCGACTTATATCTCGCAATGGCAACTTTATCTCTCAGAATTGCAACATTATTTCTCAGAATTGCGACATTATTTCTCAGAATTAAGACTTTATATTTCGCAATTGCGACTTTATTTCTCAGAATTGCGACTTTATATCTTGCAATCACGACTTTATTTCTAGAATTGTGACTTTATATCTCGCAATTGCGACTTTTATTTCTCAGAATTGCGACATTATTTCTCAGAATTGCGACTTTATATCTCGGAATTGCGACTTTATTTTCTCAGAATTCGAACTTTATATCTCGCAATGGCAACTTTATCTCTCAGAATTGCAACATTACTTTCAGAATTGCGAGCATTATTTTCTCAGAATTGCGAACATTATTTCTCAGAATTAAGACTTTATATTTCGCAATTGGGACTTATTTGTCGGAATTGCGACTTTATATTTCGCAATGGCAACTTTATCTTTAGAGAATTGAAACATTATTTTTCTTAGAATTGCAACATTATTTCTCAGACCAAAACATTATTTCTCACAATTCTGACTTCATATTGCATAAAGTCGCAATTATTATAATTTTTTTAATTCAGTGGCGGAACAAGCTTCCATAGCTGCACCCTTCCAGCGCACACAGTGTCAGAATTCACTCCTTTAGTGAACTATCAGTGGATTAATTTAGAACAGTAAATGAGGGACAGGGGGCGAATTTGAACACAGCCATGGGGATTTTCCAGGTAGTCTCTCAAGAACATAGTTTCGCAGAATGCCGCTGGTAACGGGAGCAGTCCGAAAGAGAGAGAGAGAGAGAGAGAGAGAGAGAGAGAGAGAGAGAAAGAGAAAGAAAGAAAGAGAGTCTTTCTCAATTGCATCTAATATGAAGTCATAAAAATCACATGTTTAAAATGTGAAAACTTAGTTCAGAGTTTTTGTAATGGAGAGCACCATGTCACACTCTAGGATGCTGTTTAAAATGGCATTTAAACACCTAGTGCTGTCGGTTTTATGAAACTTTTGCCCCCGATAAATGATGATCTTCTTCCAAAAACCCACTTCCTAAAAATATAAATGCAGCTATTTAATTTTACATCAAATTGTAATTGCAAAGAGTAACATTAAATAAATATATTACAATATAAATAAATGTTTCCAAATATTTAATTATTTGTTTTTATATGATAACTGCACCAAACTAAGAGAAATGTATATGCTGGCACAGTATAGGTTAGGTTAAGATTAGTTGAATTTCTTGCTTTTAAAATATGGCTCAAAATTTCAGTATTTTTAATTTTTTCAGTATTTCAGGATTATTCAGTAATAATCAGTATTTCTATGGACCCTCTTGTGGTCACTGGGCTCTCTCACCCAATACAACTGCATTTTAGAGATATTTTTTACCCAATAATTTTGAAAAATGAAACATAGGTGGATGCTTGAAGAAGCAGAAAATAAAAACTCTTTACAATTCCAATTTTTGTTGTGTTTGATACATTTGCAATGTCTAACATTATCACCTATCCACTTTACTCACCATAATTTTTTTAAATAATTTATTTAAATTAAATTTTTTATGTGTCAGTATCCAAAAGCTAATTTAGTTTATTGGATTACAATTTTGAAAACATAAATATCTTCAACACATAATTGAATTAGAGGTCTTGCTATGTTGATATAGATAGAACAAAAGGCTGTCCTTGTAAATTCTTCTGACACCTTGTATCTTTTCACTTCATTTAATTTTAGACAATTCATTCCACCTTCTCATTTTAATGCTCATCTGTGAGAGTTGAATGGTCAAGGTCAGGACAGATCCACACACTACAGTCAGCTGATATCAAGTATTCTGTTTTTGTGTTTCCTCAGATTTAATACTCATGTTCTTTATTCATCAAAAATCGTACAGATGTTGACCATGAAAACTGCAATGGCTACGATCATGACTGATCAAAGTCATGACGAAGATAGAGCAATTGCTTCCAGCTTCACACCACGTCCGTCCGGCTGGAATCATACAGGACTTTTTCTTCTGCGGTCGTTCCTGCCGTCAGTAGTTTGTCTTTCTTTCCTCGTGTAGTGGGTAAAAAAAAGTGCTGTGGACTTGTTACGTTGGTGTAACACCAGTATACCAGCCAGCCGTCCTGGGTCAATCGAACCGTCTTGCGTGGCTGGGAAAACGGAGGGATGGAGGAAGTGGAGGGATTTAAGGGCTCAGAAGGAGGAAGAGGGGAGGGAAGAGAGGAAGGACACGGCTGGCTCCCTCTCAGTGCTGGATCCTACGGATAGACTGGATCTGAGGGGTCTGAGCGTGGCAGCCGTACTCCCTGTAGTGCCTGTAACTCGCTCTCCGTGGCAGTCGCACCTCCATGATGTACTGGTAACCACGGTAACCAGGATACTGGTAGCATACAAAGCTAGAGAAATAGGAACACAGCATGTTACCATGGAGGCCAAGTGGAGCACATGAGGTCTCAAACGTTCCCCGAACTCGTAGCACTCGCGCTCCTCTCTCGCATGCAACATAAGAGCAGGAAGCCAGAATGCAAGCCACTGTTTGGACCCTAACAAATTAATCAGACCATCAAAATCCATTGGAGCAATTCGTAATCACGCGCCACTCATGACTTGGATGGAGCCGACCTCGTTGTTGCACCATCCCATAGCCTGCAGAGAGGGTAGTCACCGCACACCTCCCACTGCCTTCCACTCATGTTCTCACACTCGAAAAGCATCATACGGGAATCCTTGTGCATCTGTGCCAGAATGAAGAACGACATTTCGGTTCATGACTCGGAATTTGAAGTAAACTGGCAGTGGCCACGTCGAGCAGGATGATGAACGAAATTGCAAATGGAATTTACTGCAGTGAAATTTCATGCATCACACAACTGTGTAATGCACATAAACAAGATATTGCATTCTGGGAAATGTTCTTCCATAACGCTCCATAAAATGAGCAAGAAAATAAATAATCTTTGGCTTTTCAAACATTGATTTTTAATTTAAAATTGCTTTTTTAATATATACTTCAGATTTAGATGTCTAATATTTTTGATTTTACCCCTTTTGTGAATGATACGATATATGTAAATGAAGAGTTCAGATGCAAAAGCCTCTAAATGCCATTTGAAATTTTCTTCTAAAATGACCATTTTTTTATCAAGCTTGTATATTTAAGTTCAGTAATTTCACTTAAATGACAATTAATAGGTAATCTTCATTGCCATTTAAAGTGAAATTACTGAACTTAAATATACAAGCTTGATAAAAATGATCATTTTAGAAGAAAATTTCAAATGGCATTTAGAGGCTTTTGCATCTGAACTCTTCAAATAATTAAAATAATAAATGTATAAATAAAGATGACTTTAGTAAAGATATAAAAATATATACAAATATTTTGGACTTTTATTTATATATTGATCTGATTATGCCCCTTAGGCAATTCATATTGAAAAATTAAATGTAATTTAAATTATGCTTTCAGGAACCTGTTTGCTAGCTCAATTCAAATTCAATTTTTCCTCAATTCAATTCTGATTGGAGCATATCCCTAATTTATATTATCAGTACTTCTCTCATAATGCCTGATTTTGCATTCCTATCCAAAAATGTACCCCTAAACAAAACGTCATCCCTAAAATCAGAGGGGAATTATAGGTTATTAACACTGATGTACACTGTAAAAAATATTTTCATGATTTGTAATCACAACATTATTTCTTTTGTCAAATCAACCTAAATAATTTATGTAGTTCAGATGGCATAATATTTTAAGTTTCTGATCTCCTTCATTGTATTAACTCAATTTTTCCATTTCAATGAACTTAAATTTTTAAGGCAGCCAGGTTACTTTTTTTAAGTTAAACCAACAATATTTTTTTACAGTGAAGAACCTAATTTCTGTTTTTAAGTCTAAACTTGACTTAAACTGTAAACTTGTCCCTCAATATCTGATTGGTTGATTAGAATGATGTTCCAGGATCAACAATGGTGATCCACTTGGTGAAACCAGGTTTTGCCCTGCTTTTTTAACGCCATCTATCTACACTCACTTTTCAGAAACAGTGATGAGAACGTCTATTGGTGGGTGTGTTTCGTGTTTCTGGTGCAGATGGTCTCACTCACAGCAGAACAGATGGGGAAGGATCATCAGCCTCTCAATGCGATAGGCATTGCTTCCACTCCAGGCCTCCCAGCATGGGTAATCTCCCTTCTCCAGGGATGAACTGCTGGCCGTTGAAGGTAAGAGTGCTCAAAACCTATCCAGCTGAGAGCCACAAGAGCCAATTAGGACACGGTGTTGGAGAAGAGGAAGAGGGATTTACTTTGGGAATCAAAAGATGTGTGCTTTTACTCACGCGCCACACTCCACTTTCAGGGAGCGGACGGTCTCCATGCAACTCCATGATGTTCTGGCAGCAAGCGGTGAACTCGGCAACGCCTGCCCTGGAAATGCTCCTGGTCATAAACGGTAATCTGGGAAGAAAGAAAGAAAGAAACAGTATCTTTCGTTTAGCATGATTTCAAATTAATGGATAGTTCACCTAAAAATTATGGGACTGTGCAAAAATTAATTGCGATTAATTCGCATTCAAAATAAAAGTCTGTGTTTACATAATATATTTTTTAATATAATTATTAATAATAATATTATTAAATAATATAATATTCATAATATATATTTTGTATATATAAATACCTATCATGCATGTATATATTCAAGAAAATGTGTTATTATATAAAATATTTATATTTATATAATATAGATTATGTATTTATATATATATATATATATATATATATATATATATGCATATATATATACAGAAATTTAAGCACAAATAATTCTTAAATATATACATGCATGCATGGTATTTATATATACAAAATAACTATATACAGCACACACAAATATATTACGTAAGCACAGACTTTTATTTTGGATGTGATTAATCGCAATTAACTTTTGCACAGCCCTACTAAAAATTAACCTCAGGTTGTTCTAAACCTGTGTTCATTTCTTCTGTTGAACACAAAGATATTTTGAAAGAATACTAGTAATCTAACAGTTGATGGACCCTATCGCACATCTGTAGAAATACTATAGAAGTCAATGGCCACCGTCCACTGCTGGCTACGGCAACACATCTTTAAAGGGATCACTCCACTTTTTTTTGGAAATAGGCTCCCCCAGGAGTTAAACAGTTGAGTTTATTAAGAAGAATATCAGTAACTAGACAGTTTCTGGCTCTCATTGACTTCCATAGTAGGAAACAAATATACTATGGAAGTCAATAGACCAGAAACTGTCTGTATACTGATATTCTTCTAAATATGAGAAAATCGGCTGAATCTGATTAGAAAACGGTAAAACTCAAACTCAAAGTGGAGTATCCCTTTAAATTTATCTTCTTTTGTGTTCAACAGAAGAATAAAACTCATTCAGGTTTGTGATAAAACATGAGGGAAATTGAAATTAATTAATTAAAAAATAAATAAATCACTATATGCCTACCTTCCATGGTTCCATGGGCATTGACATAGGGTTTGTCAGAGCCATTGTTGCAGATATATCAGCGCTGACTGACCTGCATGTAAGGAATTCAGACAGTCATGTCAGAAGTTCACAACATTGCTGAACATGTACACTGTAAAAAATCCTGTAAAAAAAAACGGTAAACTAAAAATACAGTGTGTTACTGTTTTTGAAATTAACAGCTAAATACCGTATTGTCAGCTACAGTATAAAACTTTAATTTAACAGCTATATGCTCTAACACAAAAACAGGTAATCACAGTATAGTTACGGTATGAGTGTTGGAAACCACAACTGCCAGCAGTTTACCGTTTTTTCCAGGATTTTTTTTTTTACAGTGTACCCAACAAAAAAAAAAGCAAAAATAAGTTATTTTTTTCCCAAATGGCCAGAGCATTTCATCAATTGTTTTGAATGGAAGCGTCATAACGAGGAGCTGAGCCCTTGGCATTTTCCCCCGACACCGGAAATTAAAAAATGTTACAATTTTGTTAAAATGTTCATCACTGTCACTTTCAATCATCTGTCCAATCACAGTGGAGAATGGGCAGGACAAAAAACCAACACACTGATAACAACAAGCACATCTGTCTAACTAGTTTTTACTGTAAAAAAGGACAAGTCCTTGTTATAAATAATGACATGTATGTCAATTGGTGCAGTTTGAATCAATGTTAAGTCTTTAATGGTTTTAAGCTGTACACTGTGTAACACTTTTACTTTATTTTGTAGCTAAAAACACTAGTTCTTTCAAAATATATATGTGCTCATTAATGGACAATTTTACTTTGTTCAAGTAATAAAGTGTTCTCATGAGATACATGTAGGGCTGTGAAACCATTAATTGTGATTAATTTATTCCAAAATAAAAGTTTGTGTTTACATAATATATGTGTGTGTAGTGATAATTATTTTGTATATATAAATACACACACATGCATGTACATATTTAAGAAAGAATTGTTATTAATATATAAAATATTTATATTTATGTATAATATTAATTTTGTATAAAATATATAGAAAGTATATACATGCAAATATTTACTTAAATCTATACATGCATGTGTGTGTGTGTATTTATATATACAAATAATTATGAGACACTAACACACATATATTATGTAAACACAAACTTTTATTTTCGACTTGTCGACCATTCGCCACTAATCGTTTCACAGCCCTGAGAATATGCCATTGAAAATACATACGGGCTGAGGAGATGTTCTAATGTCGGTCACCATGTTGCCCCTACCATTCTTGAATGTACATTAGCCAACAGAAGGGACATACCCGCTCAAAATTCGAGCTTCGCCTTTCGCGGTTACGTTTTGGAGTTGACACTCATGGATCGAGGTTGACTCGGAAGCCATGTTAATCTTGGAGGCTACATCTGGCCACCGTCAGGAGTTAACATCAAATTGGAATCTAGTAGGAACAGAAATTAATATTCACTGGATGGTCATATACCTTTTTCACCACTAGATGGGGTAATAAATCACACAGCTGTCAGCTTTTAAAATGGTATAAAACTGGTGACTCAACTTTCGAGATATTTCACTTGGATTTGACTACACTGTGATACCGAATCAGGGCGGAGTCCAATAAGTCAAATGTTTACACTGTGTATAAATTCGTGAGAACTCATACCACTAGAACCCTTCTACATACAGTAATCAAACCATCCCACCACTTGATGCGAAAAATATTGATGTGATCTACAGTAAGACACAGAAAGTTCAGCACAGTATAGCAATATGTAAAATGAACCAAGACATTT
>JAQIUQ010007696.1:82500-183797 GCA_030378365.1 Hybognathus amarus | reverse complement strand
GTGTCTTTGTTTCCGCAGTAGTTATTTATTATTAATATTTGTTGGTATATTTTTAGGTCAAACCGTTTGTGTCTGTCAGTCATATAATGCAGGTCTATGGTCACCACCTCAAAGAGCATGCACAGAGAAGTCCAAATCAAACATGATTTAATGACTCGTAAATGTAAGTACACATTGATGGCCTAAGACACTAAACGAGCGGTTTGTGTGAGAAAACGAACAGTATTTTATATAGTTTTTACCTTTTGTAACCACAGCCACATCCAAGTGATCTGTGGGCGCGGGCGCTTCGGTCTGGGCAAGTGCCGGTAGTGATCTTCCGCCACGAAACGTACATCAATGTGTACTTGCGTGTATGCTTCATTAAATCATGTTTGATTTGAACTTCTCTGTGCATGCTCTTTGAGGTGGTGACCATAGACCTGCATTATATGACTGACAGACAAGAACGGTTTGACCTAAAAATATCAAAATTTTAACTACTGCGGAAACAAAGACACCTACATCTTGGATGCCCTTGAGGTAAGCTAAAACATACCAAAAATCAACCAATATGTTTCATCCATGTGTTAGCGATATGGGTAAATGTAACGTCAAGTAAAATGTTGATACACAATGAAACATTTCAGTAAGTTATACTGTATCTCTCATTATACATTACCCAGCTGGTGTTAAAGTCAGCGTGAACCGAAGTTGAGATTGTCATTTTTTCCTTGTCATGACGTATATCCAAGTATATCCAAAAAAATTTAGGGCGGGACTTGATTTCATCCTTCGGTAATTGATTGGATCATTGGAGGTTGGGCGTTGCAAACAATTTGAATGCGATTCTCTGAGAGGTGGTGCACCGACAGCTGCACCCTCATTCGGATTCGGACCTGCACCTTTTGCCATTCCACGTGACCAAAAGAGGTCAAAGAGGTCGCTTCAATGGGGGAGGGAAGGGTAATGTATTTGATTAAAGATTTTGAGGGTACATGAATTAAAAAAAATATTGAAGTGCACGAATAAATCATTTATAATAAACACTACAATACATATAAAAAGAACATTTGTCAAATTTGATTTCACACTGTCACTTTAACCTCTTAACAAGCACTGGCCCCAGGGTGGGCCCTCTAGGGGCGTGGTGAGATCTTCATGTTATTCAAGCTATATGTTCAAGCAACAAAGTATTGATATGAATGTTTATAAAAATGTATGCATTATTTGAAAGTGCAAAATGCTCAGAATCATGTTCCTAAACTGCTTCTGGTAATTCACAGAGAGGAAAGGTTAATTAAATGCAAAGGTACCTCCATTTAAAATTAGCAAATGACCCGTGACTCATCTTTCATCTTGTATGGTTCATCAAACGCACGCACCAAAGAAACAACAGCATACATTTCAATGTAAGGGTCCATCTCTCAAAAATGCATCCCAGTATTCTAATCCAAAACAGCGAAAAAGACAGGGGGGAAAACTGAAAATATCCTCCTTTGTTTGCATGAGCGTTTCCGAATTAGAGTTCGCTGTCATGTTTATTTTTAAAAGAAACATCGATTCCAATCCATTTTCCAACACTCAAAAGCCATCTCACCCCTGCAGTTTACACTCTTTCCGCATGAAATGAGCCATCCCCCTTCTCTCTTCAATCACAGAGCTCTGTAATCGATTAAAATGCAAGGGTACCGCCTGACAGGCTACAAACCTGCTCAATGATGCAGCTTGGTTTTTGGCTGATAAAGTCTGTACAGCCAGCGAATGTGTAATTACAATGTTTTAACTGCATGGAACATTGACCAATGAACACGACTGCAGTGATTGACAGTTTTGAAGCAGATTTGCCAAAGCACATGGTAATGTTCTTACTTCCCACTCACCACGGAGTTACAGGCCAAAGCAAGCATTGGTTAGCTACAGGAGCTTTAATTAACTCATAGATTGTTTCCAAGTTATATTTGACAGTCCTCCATCATGGACGTTACTCACAGAAGGAAGTTTTTGTGCCTGAGACAGTATTTTGGAGATTGTGAGGAGAAGCAGCGAGCCAGCACAGAGAGACCCAGAGAACAAATGCGTCTTGAATAGACGGAGAGCCTTGTGGTGTCGAGTGTTCTCCAATTCAGCAGAAGAGGTGTTTGTTCATGGACTCATTCCCGCTCACACGGGAAATTTCAACATTGTCATTTATTGTGATGTTTATTATTGGCAGTTTTTCTGGTTCATGTAATGTTTTTATTATAAACTGACGTAATGGACATAGAGCCTAGCAAGATACAAAAGCCAGATTAGCAGGTGATAGAGCTGTAACGTTATATTACAAGGTTACATAAAGAGAAAAATGTTCATCACAGCATAATATTTATGATGCATTGAATATAACAATAATGGAAGGAAGATCATAAGCAAGAACCAGGTGAAGATGTGTTGATTATAAAATAACAGTGGAGATGAGCAAAGATATGAGAATACAGTGATATGTTTATATTAATAACTGTGCATTTAATATAAATATAATGGAATGAAGGATTACAAGATGTCAGGTGAAGATATAATAAGATATATAATCACTACATAGAAAAAACAAATTACAAAGCATTTTTAATGTCAGCATTATAATGATAAGGATGTGACATTTGACATTGCAGATTATGGAATATCCATGCTGCTAATAGATGAATGCCACCAAACTGAAAATCCTTCTTGGTGTATTTGTGTGTGTTCCTATGCAAATTTAATTGTTCTGTCACACTTTATTCTCTGTTTTTCAGTGGCTTTGGTTTCCAGACAACCTTGGATTGTGATTGCTCACGTAACATTTTACTCCACTTTGTAAATATTAATGGTTGGTTTAACTTTTTAGTAATTGGATAATCTAACTGTAATTGTTCATTGCAACTTATTTTAGTAAAAAACACTGTTAGCTTTTCATATATTGTATTCATTAGTAAAACAAACACTTTGGAATGTATAAAAATGAAGTGAGGTTTTTGTTTTTTTCACTGTTTCTGTTGATTATAAATGTTCAAAATACGAAAGAGTATTCTGTTAAAAATGTATGTGCTTGAAATAAAGTTTTCTTGTGTAGTTTGATGGCAGAATAGTTTTGAATAGATAAACAGTTTATGTAGTATGTGAGTGTTCACTCATTATGTCATTTGGTAACCAGGTGTCCATTTGTAGCTCCAAGTGGCCTTTCGGCAAGGACGCTAGAAGCATTTCTCTAACAAAGCTTGCTTAGGAACTACATCTTTTGGAGTATCATCCTCACAGTTTGAAATCAGAGAACATGGCTCAGACATTCAGTTTTATCTTAATGGTGTTTTCAGGCCCTTAACAGCAAATCCCGACACATTTTTCTCCTAATGAAGTAAATGAGTCACCCTAAGAATACCGCTGAGTCAATTTCATGTATATCTCTCACCTGTTTTACTTGTTCTATGCCACTCCAGTTATAATGACTTTTTGGTACACAGTTTCAAGTGTCTAGTTTAAATAAATATCAGTAGTTAATTAATGTGGACCATAGGGTTCAATAGCTGCATAGATTTTATTGGTATGTTGTCTTCAATAAATTCAAAAATAGGGCGCGGTTAAGAGGTCATTTTCATGCTTACTGGTGTTAGTAAAGCAGAAGAAATTATCTATTAATTCACACTCGCAGTTTCAGTTTGAACTGAGGCGCTGCAGTGATTATTAAAGAGCATCAAAATGGCATTTAATCCTTGAATTTTGCACACAAAATGACAGGAATTGAAAGCTGAGACTTTGTTTGATCAAAATTGGCATGAAACACTGTATTTTGTTGCATTAAGATTCATTATAATGGGTATTGCAGAGGTGGTCGTATGGGCCATAAGTGGGTTCAATGCTATTTGTCATGCGTGGATGGAATAGAAGTACAACATGTGTTTTCCTTAAAGTCAAAGCACATTTGCTGTGTTAAATTCAAAGATGAGGATGAAGTGTATTTTGGCTGAAAAGGGGATAAAACTAAAACTTTTTAATGTTAGGCTTTTAAATTTAAGGGGCTTTTGCCATTCTTCATTTCTTAAATTACATTATGCTCATAAAACGGAAGAACCTAAATGGTTTTGACTCATAATTAATTTATGGCCTTTATAGTAACAGATGTTTAATTTATTGGGACTCCATTTCAGATTTTAATTTAAACTCAGTGCGACATGGAAAGGATTGTGTGTGCAAGTACTGTTGTTTTGGGATTTGTGCCCATTGCATAACAACATTGGGACATACAAAGTCGTGCCAAGTTTCATGTAAATCCTGAATACATATTCACAGACACGTTATGTCAGGAATCAGTTGTCCCTTTGGGAGGCTGATGGAGTCTGTGAAATCTCATGCTGGATGTTTGTTAGAGTGAAACCAAGCAAAAGATGTGTGTCACTATGACACAAATGGTCAGGTTTTAAATTGGATGTCTAAATATTGTATTTAAAGGTCACAGGCTTATAAAATAAACACTTACTTTTTAAACTAATTAGATGTAGCTATTTTTCACTATTACAGTATGATTTATAGTGCAAATGTCAAGATGTTGTAAACCTGTCATTGTATAATCTGTATTTACAATTTGAGTTACAATTTTGTGAAAGAATCTGTTAAGTGAATGTTTAAAAAAGCAGCAGTTTATTAATAATTTAAGAATGTTGGGAAAGATGCCGCTGCTGTTGGGACTAAAGGCTCAATAATTAACATAAAAATGCATATCTGGCTGACTTTTCCATTTGTTGACATGACATGGTTAGATTCAAATGGTAAATATCATTAAAGTGGTTGTTCACTTTAAAAAAAAAAAACTTTTGCTGATAATTTACTCACCCACGTCATCCAAGATATCCATGTCATTCTTTCTTCAGTTGAAAACAAATTACGTTAATTTGCCTTTTTTGAAAACATTACTAGGCTTTATAAGTTTTATAAGCTTAAGCAGCTCGCCTTGCTCTGTTCTGTGGACGCACTGCTAGTGACTCTCTCCTGTTTCAAACTCGTTCATCAAAATGAACAAATCTTTTCGGAGTCAATTTGTTTTGTTCGATTGAATGAACCAAATGACTTTGAAAGATTTTGTTCATTTTATGAGTGAAGATTCAAACAGGAGGGTCACAATTGTAACTCACAGAACAAGGCGAAGCATTTTGAGCTATAAAACTTAAACTTTGTTATTTATTTATTAAATGAGCAATTGATTTGCTTGATAAGACCCTTATTCATCGTCTGGAATTGTTTAAAGTTTTTTGAACAGTTTGCCTTTGCACTGAACGTATGTCTTCGACCTTGAACCATTTGGTTACCAAGTAAAGTGCATCATATGGAGAAAAATGCTAGAATGTTTTCATCAAAACCCTTAATTTCTTTCCACTGAAGAAAGAAAGACATTGACATCTTGGATGACATGGGGGCTGAGTAAATTATAGCGAAAGTTTTTTTTTTTTCTTTTTTTAAAGGCAACTACTCCTTTAACATGCAGTAACCACTGACAAAACTAAGTGAACCAAATGTGTCACTGTAAAACAGGCCCACCTTGCCATTACATATCTAAGATTTTTAATCAAAATTAAACACTTTTATGATTTATTTTCACACAAAATATGTTGCTCCATACATGTTCAATAAACCTATGGAGAGTGGCAAAAGCACATTTTTCTTAAAGCTGCCATCGGCAACTTTTATTTTGATCAAATTCAGTGGATTCTGACACTATATTCGGACAGAACAACATAAATAAAGTGGTTTTTCAAAAAAAAACAAGCTTCTAACTCCCACCTGGAGTGTGTTATTTGTTTTGCAAAAATCCCCTGCTCCCGGTTCATTGTGCCCATTCAGCACAGGGGGTGTGTGAGATATGACTGTCAATCACAAGTTGTGCATGCACACGTCAATCACATGTACGAAGCCTGAAGGTCGCATCAGCAAGCGACAGTGATGGTGGAAAAATTTCCAATTCCTCGGTTAACCTCAAGAGCGGAGGAGGTCAAAAACCACACAGGAAGAAGAACAACTGCTGAAAAGAAATCGACCGTGCCCGTAATAAAACCAGGATAACACATCGAACGGTTGTAAACAATGGAGAGAATTACGTGATTTATTTGGGTTTAAGCTGAATGCAGAGCTTGCAACATTTCTTCTTCGACAGGTAATTGTGCTTTATCAACCAGTTACTTATTTCTTAGTGTTATGTTAGTAATCGAAGTATGTTTGCTCACCAATGTGTTGGTATGGATAGCTAAGGTTAGCACTTGTGGACAGCTTTGTTTGCACTGAAATTCATGTGACGACACATTGAGTCGTAAACAGGTCCGAATGAAGGGATAAAGTTAAGATCTTTGCTGAAGAAGTCGATGCTACTCACTTCTGTCACCAGAGAAGAACACGTGGTGAAGCGACTAGTTACGTGCTATTCTGACATGGAACCTCTGTCATCCCGCTGTAAGCAATGAGAAAATGCACATATGACCATGTTCTGCCGCATATACCATACAGAAACTGCGCACTGTGACGAGCACGTAACTCTGTGGGAAGGGAGAGAGAGCCTAGTCTCCAGCCCCTCCGCTTGCGGCTCATGGGACCTTGCTTCAGAAAAATATATGTAACGGTAGACGACCTGGAGACAACTTATCTTCTTTACTCTGTCTGAAACTGCTGCCCCGAATTACACCCTATGATGAATATTGCCAATTTAAAAGATAATATGATGAGACTAAAGAAGTTCGCAGTTCATCATAAACAGAGAGAACATTTAGTTTTATGTGGAAGTCGCTAAATGGACCACAGTCTCCCAGTAAGCGAACAGACGAGTCGAGTCCGCTGTGCTCATGTATGTGTAGTCTGCAAGACAACACCACTCATTGGCGATGATACCGTTATGATGCGAAGCCTATCTGAGACAATGACTAACACGCAGAGACTGAGTAAAGTTCGCTTCATTCATTTGGAGAAATGAGCCTTTCGGGCTTGTATCTGCAGTCTTTGTATTTAATCACGTATTTTCACAGCTCTATATCTGAAACAGTTTTACATCGGAACTGCGACTTTCTCCCACTTTAAAAATGTATCTTTGTAGATACGACAAACATCATATGTGCGATTCATGAATCAATTTAAACGTAGATCAAAATATTTGTTGTTCTTCGCCATTGACTACTAATACAATCGTCTTCCGAAATCTAGGTCCCACTGGTGCCAAACCGGAAGGGGGAGGGAACTTAAGGCCTTGCTCACACTAAAAAGCACAATAACTATAAAGAGATAACTATAAAGATGAACTATCTGTGCGTCCACACCAGACGACTCCGAATAAAAGTCTCTTTACGCATGCGCGCGCGCTGCGGTTTCGGTCACAGCGCGCAGAATCACCTGCTATGTTGCTGCTTACGGTTACAAACAAATATCAAAAGGAAAAACAGGCGCTTTTGTTTGGGTACACGTTCGATATTCTTTAAAAGACGAGAGGTTGTTTGGAAGCGCATCTAAACAGTGAATCCATGTCTAGTGTAATAGCTGACAATTCAATGATGGAATAAAAACATAATCTAGTACTTCAGCAATGTTGTCGACTCAGCGCTGGATAGGCCTGAGGTAACTTTGTAACAATGCTAAACTGCATAATGTCATTGTGAATACTTCACCGTTTATTCCCAGGATGCTTTCCATATCATCTTTTAACGTAGCCTGTCAGTTGAAAGTGCGTTTGACTTTGTCAAACAGTTGAGGATTTTTTTTTTGTACTTTGGCGATTAACTTCTCTGCAATATCATCTGCCATTTAAATGCAGAGTCTATTGGTTGTCAGTGTTTTATCGTTGGACAGCTGGAAAATCGTTTCTGAAAGCTTGATCCACCATATATTGTTCCTCATATTTTGATTGTGATAGCTGTGGGTGTGACTCTGTTATTCTCGTAATATGAGAACGATTTTTAGAATTATATCTTTATAGTTATCTTTATAGTTATCGTGCTTGGTGTGAACGGGCCTTTAGGCTCTCTATTAGTTGATAGTGGGGGAGGGGCATGAGAGTTGTAAACATTCAAAATGTCGCCAAAGTCCACTCAATCAGCCAGAGTTGCCAATGGCAGCTTTAAGACGGCATTTAGCCCCATTTGAACCGTATGTTAATGCCATGTCTTTCTAGTTTCTGCATTCTTTTCCTCATTATTATTATTATTATTTTATTGTATTTCCACTGTAACTGTATGAGAAAAAACAACAGTCATTATGTTAAGACAGTTGCCTGTGTGACTGGCAGTGAGGCAGGGCAGAGATTAAACACTTTACCTTTAAGTGCAACCAAAAGAACATATACAATGTGTGTGTGTGTGTGTGTGTGTATGTATGTATGTGTGGGAGAGAGAGAGAAAAGGAGAGAGAAATGATAACAGTAATGATATGGCTCCGCTCCAGCCTGTGAAGGCCATTAAGTGTGATTCATGTGGCCATGTCCTTTAATGACATCTCCAGTTAGTCATCAATAAAGTGAGACAGATGTAGGATGAAGATGGAGCATTTTGATGGGTGGAGGGTTGGGGATAGAATGACCTCTGTCCTCTGTTGCAGAGCCACGCTGATTCACGACACACTCACACACGCACTTACACACACAACGCTGTTTTTTTACCCGTCAACATTTCCAGTGTGTGTCCACCGCCTCTCAAACGCGTCCAGGGAGCGAGCTGGCCTGACGTGCCCTCCATGAGTAATGGTGAACTGAGTGTTAAGGTGCTTGTACTCTGTTAAATGTCCCCAGTGCCATGCCTCAAAATGTCAAAGTATTAGATCAGTGACCTTGGTAGTATATTATGAGCTTTCAGAAAGTTTTATACGTCAGAAGATAAAATATTGACCATCTAAACATCTACTAGTACAGCCTAAACAGACTGATCATTTAAACTCTTTTTGACAGTGCTATCCATCGTTGTTCATCTACAAAACGTGAGCTTCAGACAGATGCCACCTTATTATAAATGTTTTTTTGTCGTCGTTGTTAATGGGTGACATCCGGTAACAAATGTAAAGAGCTTTCCTTCATGTTTTTGCAGGCTATCGGAATGAATGTCCCGTCTCCTATTGTTAGCAACAAGAACTGGCTGAGGTTACACTTTGTTACTGACAGCAACCATCGATACAAAGGCTTCAGCGCCCATTATCAAGGTAAGCCGCTCGCTTTATCATTGCAAACGCATGGTTTCCATGTCTAGTCTGGCAGTGAAAGTCTATTAGATTGTTCTCTCTAGATAATTAATTACTGTACTTAATTACCAGTATTTTGTTGCATTAAAGATGAAAACGTACCAAGTTAAACGCATTTTAATATCAATTATCATGTTGTTCCAGATGTCTAATTAATTCAAGCATGAGAAACATATTTCAAAACTGTGTTGATTGTCATTGACTTCGGCTCACCCGGCTATTTTTGCAATAACTTTCAGCATTCAGAATCAGGAAAAGTGTTGTTTTTGTTGCCAATGCTTGAATGCCTCTTTCCTTTTCGGTTGATTTGTTTTCTTTTGTGCCGTTTCTCCAAACTAACTCATTTCTCAACAACAAATCACGTTTTGTCTTTCTTTTGAAAGTAGCTATCTTTTTGCTTCTCTCATAAAAGCTCAAATGTAATAAAATGGTGGGGGTTGAAAGAAAAGAGCGAAGAGCGAGCCGCTTTTAAGTTTTATGCTTTGACAGGCCATCCATAGCCATAATTTCCTCATGTGCTTGGCTGCGTACTGTGTTTGTGAACTACTTACACACATTTACCATAAACCCGATTCCAGTGTCTACACAAGCATTAGCTCAAGCTGTTCTGTAGAGGTCTGAAATATGAAATTGTTTGCCAACCCTTACATATCTATGCTATTAAGTGTTGCATAATGTTGTTATATATGGAAAGTCTTCTAGGTCTTTTGGATCATTTTTCTGAGTCTTAAGTAAAAAAAACAACAACGTGATGCTACAACTTAAAGGAGCTGTATGCAAGAAATGTATTTCCCTTAATGGTAACACTTTACTTGAAGGGGTGTGCATAAGACTAACATGACACCTTCATAATCATGACATAACATTTGAATATGAAGGAAGTTTTATTCATGTTTGTGACGACTGTCATTCAAAGGGATAGTTGGGCCAAAAATGATATTTAAACAATGCTTTACTCACCCTCAAGCCGTTCGAGATGCATATGTCAATCTTGTTTCAGACGAACACATTTTCAGTTATTTTAGAAAATGACCCTTCAGTAGATATAATGTGAAGAAATGGTGTCCAGCTCCTACAAGTCCCAAAAATGTGCGTAAATCCTTCACAAAAGTAATCCATCCGGCTCTAGGATGATATAAACGAAGGCCTTCTGAGGGTAATCCGTGCGGTATTGTCGTTAAAAAATATACATATTTAAAACTTTATAAATGAAAATATCTAGGGCTGTAATCAACCAAAGAAATCCTTAGTCGACCAAGGTCTTGTCCTGCGCAACGATTAGTCGACTAAAAAAAAAAAACAGATGTTTTGATTGAAGATTTTTAAACAATTGTCATAGAGCATTTATAAAACAACAACGAAAAAACAGAGAAAATAAATAAAACTATAATAATAATACAATTCTTTGAAAATTAAGTGATTTTTTTAACTGCAAGTGAGGAGCTCTGTCCTTAGTCTATAGTGACAGTCACAATCGCGCCTGACCACACCACACGCTACAAAGTAATATAACTGCTATCTGCCACATAATGAAAATCCTAACAAAAGCTCTCGTTTTACAGGCTGTATTCTTCTTTACTTACAAAGCTATGGGTTAACTTTTGTCCAGCCGATCTGTTAGGCGTTTTAAAACAACAGACAAAATAGCCTAAAAAACAATCTGAAATCTATGCTCTGTTGTAAGATAGCATATAAGTTTAATTTCGTTTTGTTACAATATTTAGGCTACTTTCAAAAGAGTCAAGTGTACAAATAAAAACCTATTAAA
This sequence comes from Hybognathus amarus, assembly GCA_030378365.1. NCBI lineage: Eukaryota > Metazoa > Chordata > Actinopteri > Cypriniformes > Leuciscidae > Hybognathus > Hybognathus amarus. The sequence continues at coordinate 172,840 of JAQIUQ010007696.1, read as the reverse complement.
GAAAACAATCTATTGAGTCAGTATGATAAAGCCGTTAAAAGAGCTGCTTACGTCTTTTGCGCGCTCAAGTTCGATTTCAAATAGGCATCGCGATGTGCGCGCTCATAATGAAGCAACGCGCGTCGCACCGTCGCCTACCTCCACAAACATGTAGCCAGACAAAATATTTAGATTTCTTGGACATTCTGTCGACTAAAGTAGCGTGAACTGAATGAATACAGCAAATTACCTACCGGTACATCCCTTACTGAGCGAGAGCAGCAGCGCAGCCAGTAGGTGCGGTTCCCGAGTGTGTTATGTGTGTGCGCTAAACTGTGGCGCATTTAAAGTTGGGGATAAAACATAGGCTAATTATATTCTAGAATACAGTAATAAATAACTGCTTTATAAAGGAATAAATATCAAGGAGTAAATCATTGAAAATGTATTTCTATTGGCAAAAAAAAAAAATGCGACTGGTCGACCAATAAGAATTTCAGACCAAGACGGCATCGACTCGTATTACGTCGACTAACGACTAAAGTTGACAGCCCTAATAATATCTGACTTCCGGCAATGATCGCCGCACGTTCACGAGTGATGGAAGTTGGTGTACGTAGCGTCAGGAACCGTCGTGACGTCGCGACGTTTCCTGACACTGCGTCCTACCTCGTACGCCGACTTCCATCACCCGTAGGAACCGTCGCCCGAACGATCGTTGCCGGAAGTCAGATATTTTCATTTATAAAGTTTTAAATATGTATATTTTTACGACAATACCACACGGATTACCCTCAGAAGGCCTTCGTTTATCACCCTGGAGCCGGATGGATTACTTTTGTGAAGGATTTATGCACATTTTTGGGACTTGAAGGAGCTGGACCCCATTTCTTCACATTATATCCACTGAAGGGTCGAAGACATTTTCTAAAATAACTGAAAATGTGTTTGTTCGTCTCGAACGGCTTGAGGGTGAGTAATGCATGGTTTAAATATCATTTTTGGCCGAACTATCCCTTTAAGTGCCATTCGCTCAGTTATGACATTTTTTTGGGGTGGGATATACATCGCTATACGGTAATTTGAAAGTGATTGCAGTACCAGATTTGGCCACAATCTTGCATGCGGCTCCTTTAAATTACATTATAAACAAGATATGCAAATTGTTTAATAGACCATTTGGTATGAGCATCCCTGAAATGCTTTGCGTAACTTGGACCAGTCTGCTTCTATATCCTTTCATCTAAATAGACATGCAATCATCTTGGATAATTGAAAATGTGAGCAGACGTTTGGCTTTAGGATTGGATTTGTTTGGTTTGTGTATGATCCAGGGGTGGTGATTGGACGCTTGCTGCATTGAATCGAGCTGGCATGTTTTTTGACTGTGAAATAGCAGGTACTCGCTGCATCACCAGGACAAGTGATCGGGTTCAAAAGCAACATCTGCACTGCGCTTCAGGACACAGCCCAGAAAAATCCAATTCAGCCCACCGATTCATCTGAAAGAGATGAAGCCCAGTCCATTTCGGCCCTCTCCACTCTTCATTCACATTAACCAGCTGTTGCTGGTTCAAGATGCCAGTTGATGGCGACGCTCATCTGCAGAAAATAAAGCTGTTATTGGCAGGGCTGTTTGGCTTTAATACACACAGACTACCTCCATTTGAGAAACGCAGACGCCAGTGAACCAGTAACAAGACAGATAAAGTATGGTTGACGTGTATATTCTTAATCTGACTTCTTAAAGGAGTAGTTCACTTTAAAAAACAAAAAAACTTTTGGTGATAATTTACTCACCCCATGTCATGGGGTGATGGCGGTGAACCTTGGACCTTGAAACTTTTGGTGCCCATTGAAGTCCATTATATGGAGAAAATCCTGGAATGTTTTCATTAAAAACCTTAATTTATTTTTGACTGAAATAAAGAAAGACATGGACGTCCTGGATGACATGGGGGTGAGTAAATTATCAGTACAAGTTTTTTTTTTTTTTTTTTTTTGAAGTGAACTACTCCTAAAGCCATCCACCTTATTTTGTGACACGGAAGTACACATTATTATGATTCATTATCAGCTATAGGGAAATAACTATAGAATAATAATAGCAAAGTGCAGTAAACTGTTTATAATTGCTGATACATTAGAAAAATAGCAATGTCAAGTAGCATAAAGAGCTGATTTGCACTGCCACACATAACTGGAATCGAATTGTAACCCTAAAGCCAGACGCATTCAGTTTGCAAATGACTTTGCCCACCATTATGTTTAAAATAAGGGGGATTCTCCACTAATTACTGTAGCTCATTCTTTCTGGTATTGAAGAAAAGCTTGTCTGATACAACATTGATTTATTTAGCATATTTTTAAATCACTGTTATCTAAACATAGAAATAGAAATAAGACATAGAAATAAGAACCATGCATATAGTTTTAAGAGAACCGGATAATAATTGAGCAAAAGTGTAAGTACAGAAATATTGTATTTATTATTTTTGTGCAAAAAAGTGTAGTTAGTTAGTAGGGATGCACCAATGTAATGGCCAATACTCAATATGAGCAGATAAAAGCAATTATTTTGACTATCGTCCATTGACCAATTATTTAAAAAACAGGTTTTGATGCTTTAAATGTGTACGTGACGGATCGCTGTAGCGCCTCAGACTCAGCGTGATTTATTCCAGTCCATCTCTTCCTCTTTTACTATAAGTGACATCATTGAAAACAATTGCATGAACACCACAAATGTATGTTGAAAGATACAGTACATTTCACCGGAATCAGTGTTTCAAACGCGAAAAGACGTCAATAAATCAGCTTGTGAACATAGTCACTTAATGTTGCATTTCAATGTTTCCAATGTTCACAGTTCGTTATTTAGGCGGAAAAAAATAATAAGAGGAGCTTATGTTTGAATACATTTTTCATGAAGACAAGCATTTACGTAAAACTGAGTTATATACAAACTTTTCAGTTTTCTTTTTTTTACTTTAGCAGTTGAATATAATAATTTGGGCTCTGTTGTTCATTTTAAACTCTAATAGTATAGCAATGTACCAAATGAGAGGGATCTCTATAGAGTTTGCAGCATTGAGAGAGATATCAAACTATTGGTATCGCAGATATCTGTATTCAACCAGGAAATTTTTGTGTCGGTCACGGTCACTCATCTAGAGTTAGTCACATGCTCCTGGGAAGGTTTTCTGAAACATCGCCACGAGTTTGAGGTGTTTGAAAGTGACCTTGTACCGCACCAGGCATTGCTGATTCAGTGACCGCAGGGAACGAGGGAATGTGAATCCTTTATGCTAGAATCAGAGGCTTGAGTATTTGATGCGAGTGGCTATGGGCAGCGAGTGGAAAGAGTGTGACATGGATGTTCTTCAGATGATTGAAGTCCAGACATGCTGGCAGTTTTCTGGATCACCCAGGAAGGCTTGGTGGTGCTAGCATGCTAGTAAAGCTGGTCTTACATTCATAAGATTTAAATCAAATTCTCAGTAAGGCACTACAGCTCTGACCATGAGCTGAACTGCATGAAATAATTGAATTAAATGAGTGCAGGAACTTCAGGATAAAGTTCAGTACAGTTTCAGTTTATCATTGAACTTTTCTTGTAGCCAGGTAAACAGTACAGGTCACACAACAGGTAAACACCACATACACCTACCAATAAACAACACAAACTACTAATTAAAAACATTACACTATTACTCATCTTAGTTATAGAATTATGCAGATTTAGCAACCGAATTGCGCTTGGTATAAATGTAAGTAAATATTTGGACTTAAACACAGACATTATAAAACACCAATTCATTTATAGGTAAAAAATAAAGAAAAATTGCCTAATCTTCGATCTAAAACCTATAAAGTCAATTCGACTGTTTGTTTTGACACTATAATTTATCCTTATTTCAGGGTTTTTGTTATTCAATATGCATATGTGGATTGAATTCCATTTAATTGGTCAATTAATTGGCAGACCATGTGATAATATTAAATTAAACTGTTTAAATCATTTCTAATGTAGATAATAAATTGTGTCGGGATCAAACTTGGTCTCAATTGTAAGCAAACCTCTTTCAAAACCTTAGTTATTTGTCTCTAAGGTGTTGATGAGAATAGCTTTTGTATTATCATTTGTGTGAAAGCTTGTAACTTTAAACTGTTGTCCATAAATGCTAAGTAAAAAAGTAAAAAAAAAATCCAAAATAATTATAAAAATAAAAATAAATAAAAAATATTTTGCCAGTGGTCAAAACTATCTGCTTACCATAGTGAGTATTCAGAACGTTTTAGCTTGTAATAATGATTTTAATTCTGTGTTACTGGTGGGTTTCCGCTGGAAAATTCGAGCATGTCTTTGCTTTATTACATCACACCCGTACACATAAAGAAGAAGTTTCGGCTGAGCTGGCTATAGACGAAAAATTAATGTATTTTTTTTTGTCTGGAAAAAATCTCAGGTGACGCAAAAATTCGCTGCATTTGCGCCATCAAAGGATTTCTTTGTCCGGAGGCTAAAGACTACAGTCAGTAGTAGGGTCTGTCCCACATGTTCTCAACCTGCCCATAGAGGGAGGATCTCACTCACAGAATGAACACATAGTGTCAGCCATCTTTGTTTGGAAGCTGAACTGTGCGTTCACACCGCCGTGCGAGCGCTCAAAGTGGCCGGAAGTCATTCATTTCAATGAGAGCCGGCGGCGAGCTCCAGCGAGGCGGCGCGGCGCATCTTGGACGGTGAAAGCGATGAGGAAAGTTGAAATCAGTTCGACTTTATGGTAATGAGCAATTACGCGGTTTGGCAGCAACCAGCGGCAACCAATCGTAATGTAGAAGTATTCCGTTGAGAGAATTCCAGAGAACGCAGTCCTGTAAACTTTGGTTCCGGCCACATTAGTTCCCAAGCAAAATATAGGAGGTTGATCATTTGAATTTGATAAGAGGCGCGAACACTATTTATAGGCAAGATTTTTCGTGCTTATAACACTTTCAGTGGGAATGCAAATTATAATAGCACTTAACCTTGAAAACAAAAGCCAGCACCACACACATGGCTTTTAATTTGTTTATTTCGTTAGCAAACATGTCACTATCATTTTAAAGTTATTTCCATTGATCAATTTTCTGCAAAAATAACGATTGACATGCTTGTTTGCCTTGTGGCCCCTTTAAATACCATTTTAAAAAGTTCACGCATTCGATCTATGTCAGAGCATCAGAGCGTCCACGAATCTTTCCACGGCGTCGTTGACAGAGCGGCAAGAGCGAATTTTACTTGCCGCGGTGTGACGGACGTACGGTAAGCTAGCAGGCTGTTCTGTGGGAGAAAGTTGAGTAGTAGGGGTTACCATCCTCTTTTTCCGGACATGTCCGGCCGTCGATGTCCGGGATTCAGCTTTGCTTTCTGGAGTTGCCATTCATTGTTTACATGCAGAGCTTTTGTTTCAATCTAACTGAGCTGCACTCTGTCACCGGTAGGCGTGGCCGTTCTGGGGCAGCGGAGCAAGTGCATTCTGGGAGTTGTTGTTTTCATCCACATAAGCCAAAAATACATTTTCTGGCTTTTCTCAGTCTAGAAAGCTTCAAATTTAAAAATAATTTCACATTTCTTCTTCATAAATGACCCATTTTAAACACACATTCATTTTCCAGAGGTGAAGTATCCCTTTAAGTGTGTGCGAGAAATACGTTTTTGCCTGGCAGTTTTCTTAACGCCACGGTGTCGCTGAATAACTAGGTTTTTTTTTTATTCTACATAAAATAACCCAGTTTTAATTATATTTATTTATGTATTTATTTTTAGAGCAGCAGCTTGTTTCCGTGGGCAACAAGAACATGAGTGCAAGAATGAAATGCCTTATTGTGTTAAGAAAAAAACATCATTCAACCCCAAAGCAAGCTAAATAAACAGTAGTTTGCATGTACAGATGGTAGTGGTGTCGAATTCATAAAGCGCACTTCTCCTTAGTCATTTAGAGGTGAGGATGATAATGAAGAGTAATCGAAGATACATCATGTAAACTAGGGCAAAAGAGTTTGGCAAAGGGCCAAGAGAGCCAGCTTTCATAACACCATAAGAATTGCAAATGTGCAAACAGAGTTCTTTTACCAAACTTTGTCTTGTATCTTTCTGATGACACAGCAAGCACTTTGCGACACTTTTTGCCCACTCTTCAGAGTAGGTCAGTTAGAAATAGAATCGAGTTTGTGGCCACGGATCCTCAGTCATGCCTTTCCTGGAGTGGATGCCACATCTAATAGTAGTCCTCCTTTAATGGTCACTCCTGCCACTCCGGTCAAACTGGAGAGCACGATTGTGGAAGCATGTTCATACCGGATTCACAATTCGCCTGGGGCGTGATTATTTGGCTGGACTCCACTAGGTCTCTGTCAGACACGATTCCTCAAGAATTTCCTTAACTTAATGCCATTAGTGCTACAGAAACTCCACAACACGGCCTGCTCTGCGTATGAAGGCAGTTGAAATGTCCTCTAAATGTCAAACACTTATGCTATGGCTTGTTTGAGCAATGTGGCCTTTGGAAACTGGAAATGTAAAATGAATCTAATATGGAGATTAAAGTTGTTGATACTTCTTATCAGTGTAACAACATGAAAAAGCAAACAATATCACATTGTCAGAATTGTACTGTAAATGTCTGACAGAAGAACATCTCTCTATACAAAACAATATAATTCAGACTCAAACTCTGGCTTCAGTTTCTTTTGGATCTGTGCCTGAGAATTAAGCTTTAGGCAAAAGCAACTTGACACGGAGTTGAAACATTGTGTCAGTTTCAGGCAATAGAGTGCGAAAATCTTGCATATTTCAGTGCCAAACTGCCCATCACCATCTGTGCAGTGCATGCGAGACAGCAGTGTGTTGATATTCTGCTGATGGTTTCATTCAAAATCATTTTCATTTGTAATTATCATTAAAAAAAAAAAAAAAAAAAGACTATGCTTTATTTTGTAGACAATCTACTATTAAGTAACTTTGCAACTACATGTCAACTAACTCTCATTAATTTGAAACTACTTTTCAACAAACTAGGTAGAAAAAGTTGACATGGTTAATTGTCAGTTGAGGAGCATTAGAATAAAGTGTTTGCTTAAATTAAACTTGTCTAATACTTTAATGAGAAGTTAGTTGACATGTAGTTGCTAAGTTACTTATAGTAAGTGAACAATCAAATAAAAGTGGTTTTTTAAATGCAGCTAAATTGCATAAGTCATTGTAGACTGTTCAAGGAATATCTAAGTAAAATATATATATATATATATATATATATATATATATATATATATATATATATATATATATTTTGACCTAATTCATTAAATTTTCATGTTTCAAGTATAAACTAGGGATGCAGCGATTACCGGTATTCCACAATTAAGCCGTCTATTTTAAATGTCACGGTAATTAATCGTGAAGTAGTGTTGGCGATATGCTCCATTTCCATGTTGCTAACCTGATCGGCCTGCTAAATTCAATGACACCACACCGTCGTGATGAAGGCAGGCTCACCTCATCTTGATTATTGGAGCTGATTAGTTACTCACGTATTTGTGATACCTATCATTCTTCGTTTTATATACAAGAATTATCATTCTACCATTTTATCCAGCAAAGGTGGTAGATGTTTACTTGATAGGTTAATTCACGCTGTTGCTGTAATCGTGTAAAGAAGCACCTACCTTTTCTCATCCTGAATACATCATGTCACAGGAAATCTGTGTGCACACGTGGCCTATCGCTCATGCCACATCAGCATTCACTTTCTGCATGACAGTGAAAACGCATTTAAATGATTTATTGGGTCAGAAAGATTCAAACTGATATATGTCCTCCTACCATGCTCTGTCTGTTTAGATGCACTTCACATGCGCACTTAGTAAGCAGAAGTACGCGGGTTAATGGTTTTTATGCGGAGAAGTGAGAGCAAATAGCAAACATCTAGCTGAGTCGATCGACTTGTACTTATGACTTGACTCTGATAAAGGAAAGCGGTTGATGCGTTCACTGCACCACATGCATTGTCAGTAGGCATTAGGCATTAAGAACGGGCATATAAACGGCGCTCATTCCTGAAAGTGAAAGTAAAAACGGACTGCTTTCGGCATCTGCATAATATCAGTAATTGTTATTGTTTTTAGTGTTAGTGTCATTTAAGCGTTTTTAATGTGATATGAAACAGAATACTGACGAACAACATGCGCTTTCATCTTGGATCTATATAAGAATGATGTGTCTGTTAAAACAAGCACTCTTGATAATTGTGAATGGATGCACCTTGCAATTAAATTTTAATGTGGCAAATAGAACTTTTTAGTCTGTTTAAAAACATTTACTGCTCATCGCCGTGTATGGTATTGTCGCAAGATGTTATATCACGTAGTAATGAAATTATGTTCATTCATGTATATGAATTTAGCAAGGCAAATTAACTTGTAGTTCCTTATATCAATTAATAACAATACTAGCTTTATAATAATAATAATAGGCGGCAGGCCAAATAATGTAATACATTAATGGTAAAGCGAGCTAATTATTTGTTTTCTGATATGGTCAAAGGCATCTGCCATGGTCACATATACGTCAGACGTGATGGATACTCCAATATATCGTTATGGCACAACACTGCCTGTGAAGACTACTGCTACACCAGGTGTCTGCACGCGGCAACTGACACAAAACATGAAAACAAGAGTTACAGCAGCGGCGCACCAGCTTAAAGTGCTTCATCATTCATCATTGCAGAGGGACTAAGCCGTGACGCTCCTATTTCCACCGAAAAACGTCTCAAGTCAGCAGTGGGAGTATTTAGGAGACACAAAGAATGGCAAGGGTGTAATTGAAGAAGACGGATTGCCTGTCAGCAAGAAAAAAAAGTTTCCATTTATTTTTTTGCGTCATTTCTAGTTAACAACATTTTTCACAGACAAAACGAGACGAATGAACTTAATAAAAGCTAGTTTTGAATGACAAAAAGTATGAAGAAAATTTACTGACATTTTACGTCAAAACTAGACGCAAATGTTAGAGATGACTGGAAGCGATACAGTCAGAACTGATGTCCTGCGTTTGTGGTAGATGCACACATTTGTACTGTAACGTACGATTATTACACGGCCCGATATATGAAAATAAAATAAAAAATGTGAACGTCTGGGAGAATGAGTTGTCATACATAGGCTATAGATCTGAAAAAAGAGTGACGATGCAAAAAAGAGCTGTATTCATTACGGTTTTCTGTGGACACAGACCTGACCCGAACGTGGCAGCCATGCTCATAGACACATAAATCGCAGCGAGGACTTATCTGAGCCAGCGAGAAATTGTTTTCATGTTTTCTACCTCAGGTTGAAAATAAATGTAGAACAAACTAAAATCTAAAATACTAAAATCTAGTGTTGAGTGTTCATGTGATATTATACATTGGTAGTGTTGTTGAAATTAATTGATGATGATAATCGTTAAACCGTGATTATTTCTCAGACAATAATCGTACTTACAAAATCTATATAATCGTTGCATGCCTAGTATAAACCCCATGAATTTTTTATGTTCTTAAAATGAGCAAAAAGTGTAAAGTAAACTAAATTTAAAGTGAATTTTAAACATTGTAAGGTCCTTAAAGCTACACTGTGCAACTCTTTTAGCTTTATTCTTCAGTGAAAAACACTTAGTTCTTTCAAAAATATATGTGCTCATTAATGTATATTTACTTCATTCAAGTAATACAGTATTCTCGTGAGTGTATAATATGCCATTGAAAATACATACGGGGTAAGGGGTTCGTAATGTCGGTCGCCATGTTGCCCTCCATCTTGAAAGTACATTAGCCAAAGAGGGACATACCCGTTAATTCAAGCTTTGCCTTTCGCGTTTACGTTTCGAGTTAACACCAAGCGGCAACATTCTAATCTGAAACATGAAGCCTACCCGGAAGTGCGGAAAACTGCAATACATCGAAAAATCCAGTAGAGGCCGGTGAAAAGCCATGTTAATCTTTGGACTACATTGGCCACCGATCAGGAGTTAAAACGAAATCGGAATTGAGAGGAACAGAAACTAATATTCACTGGATGGTCATATACATTTTCACAGCTAGATGAGGGTAAAAATCACACAGTGTAGCTTTAAGGTGGAATGGTAATTCAATTTTATAATTCAGTTTATTCAGTTAATTATTGTGTTTGTATTTATTTATTTATTTATTTTCCAAACATAATCTTCTTACTTTTGTTCATAAAATGTGTAGAACCAATTTTGCTTGATGTAAACTAGTATTTGTTTTGTTATTCTCTGCTAATTATATAGCTAATAAATTTGAAGCCTCGCAAATTAACAGGAAACACTTCTGTTTTTAAAAATAAAGTGGAAGAGAACCAGTGCAAATAGTCAAATACTCAAATAAATTACAGTATAAGTATTTTTAGAGCTGAATCACCCCTTCCCTTGCTTGAAAATGGGTGAGTAGCTGCTAAATGCAAAAAAAATGTCCTCAAAACAGTCATTTTATATCTAGTTATTTCGGCTACAAGAACATTGCAGAATAATTAATAAGCAGGCTAAATAAGCATGAAGAGACTCTCAAAACAGAATAATTCAGAAGAACAGCTGGAAATCAGATCATATGAATGATTTTAAAGAGGGAAAATAAAAACATGGGTGATTATTAATTTATATTTAAACCATAATTATTTGGAGATGTTTGACATGGTTATCATAGCCAACATGTCATTATTAAAAGTGGCAATGATCTAAACCAAAGCACAATCTAGTATCTTCTTTACTGGTCGTGTTTACTAATGTTTACTCATAAGCGAGCTTAAGGTCACACAAGGATATTTTTTGTATAGATTATTCACAGAAGCAGAAATAATAACCAGAGTTGCCCTTGAGCTACAGTGGCTCATCAAACTGCACAATTTAAGCACAAAAGCTGTATTTATCTCACCTTTTAGGTCATTTATAGTTTTCTTCTTGCCTACTTGAATTTCTTCAGTAACTGTAAATACAAGAACTGTGAAATTCACATTTTATTGTGATTGAGTTTGCATCTTGAAGGGGTCAATAAGGTTCATACTCTGGTCATAGTGTGTGTTCCCATGGCAACCACAGCTGACTTTAGACCCCTCAGTGTACAGTCTGCTATCCACTATTCATTGATAATGCAGAGATTTGGTAAGCATCCGAGTCCTTAGGGGTGAATAAGTCTTTAAAGTGTAAACATACCTGGAGAAATATATATCCGTTACTCTAATGGCTCTCAGTGTTGCTTTTACTTCCAGACAAGAGTAGCACATTTGGTCTCAACAGAGGAGATTTATCCAAGAATTATGTCAGAATTCACTCAGGAAGACTTTTAGATGAAGTAATGGCCATTTTCCTCAAGTATCATTATACTTCTCTGTTTATAATTTGTCTTCATGGTTTTATTAGAGGCAGTTGTTTAGTGTAACTTTTCAATTTGTTTTTTATTGTTACAGTGTCGGAAGTAAATGAAACTAAACATTTACTCTTTCTCTGTGTAGACAGAAAAATTCCCCTTTATGTGTTTTACAGCTTTCGTGAAAATTACAGAATGTACTTCCGCATTTTGTATACCTGTCGGATCGAACAGAGGTTTATTAACTAAACAGATATTGTAAGATTAGTTATTGCTTATTCTTTTTAAACCGCATTATGGTACAATTGTAACACTATGGTAACAGGGTTTTTTTTTTTCTGTACGCGGACAGAATTGGGCTTTGGAAGGTATCGATTAAAAAAAGGTATAGGTAGTCGAGTTTTATTAAAGGTGCATTGCGCAAGTCTCTGAGTTTTTGCAGAACTACGCCCCCTCTGGCGACAAGCAAAACTGCAACCAGAGGTGTGTGCGCTCATGGACCACACACACACACACACGCTTGAACACGCTTGAGCAGGCATTTGAGTAAATTACACACTTATGTGTGAGGGAAACTTTGGGTTTTGTTTCCATCTATCTCCATGTTGAACTGTTTTATATGTTTACTGTATCCACTTATGATTGCATTATTATGGAAACACGTTCATGAACAATACATGTTATTACTTTGCATAGGAACCGTTTAAGCCCTAGAGCAGACCGGAGATCTCTCCATTTGTTGAAAGCCTTCCCAATGTTGACTCTTTCTCAAAAGTTTTACTTTCTTTGTCTTACGTGGAGTTTGCGTTGGGGTTTGGAACGAACTACAAGCCGGTCTCTTTGAATCCATCTTCTACTTTTGTGGAAAGTTGACTAAAATTTTGTCGCTTAGAGTTGACTTCACTGATGCAGAGAATGGCGGTGAATACACAAACCTGCCAGACATAGCCAGATCAAACTCCTTCCCGAATCCCTCTTATTTATTTTACTGTACAGGATTCAATCACAGTGATCAATGAAGGGCTCATTCAGCCCATCAGGCAATTGTTTAAGCATGTATGGGTTAGAAAAACTGATATTTTTAACATGAAATGTTGTGCAATGCACCTTTATAATGCAGTTTTACCTCTCTGTCGCCATCTCTGTTCGAAATCTGCAATTGCAGTTAGTTTTGAGATAGTTTCGCTCTTCCATCAAAGATACCTGGAAGAGCTGATGTACATATAACATAAAAGTGTTCAGATAGTTTTAAACACTGGCTGGTTATGATATTATTTTGATCATTCTTAACCCAAAAAAGTTACGGACTGGAGCTTTAAGGCGAGACACTGCTGGTAAAAAATGTTAACTTACAGATGTCACCATGAAACTTTACCAGTTGATTGCTCTCATAATTAGGAGAAAAAATGTATTGCATGTTTTCTGTAATTTTATGTTTAAATATGCTAATCAGGCTCTATCTAATCAAATATGCACTAATTTGCATATATTTTAAAGTGACAAATCTGACCATTGAAAAAAACAAGGTTCAATTTTGTTTGCATTTTGTTGATATATTCAATGAAAAGACATTTTCAGAAGGTATTATGAATATCTCCTTTTGTTACCCTGTAAATCAGAAAATACTGCCAATAGCCTTAAAAAATTGATTTCCGCCCTATTTTTAGGCATAAAATGTCATATAAATCTGGCCAAGATTGAGATATCAACAAATCCCTCTGAACAAACCTTCACAATGTAGTTAGGAATACAGCTGTAAAATGTGGTATATGTAGGTGCTACAGAAGTGAAAAATCGTCACTAGAAGTGTGAGAAAAACTCATTTTGTGAAAACGGCCTTTAAAGATTTTTATGGGATTGCACATTTCGAGTTAAATGGCCCATTTTACTTTCATGATTGCATTGAAGAGGAGCGAGAGCTTTCTAACGGTATGTGCGAAGACAGTGCGGATGGCGATCACGAAGCAGCGGGATGATTTAGAATGCCAACTTTTGAGGAATTTAGGCGAAATCTACACACGCAAACAGACAAAGTGTAGTAAAATAAAGACCTAAATGTGTATTTTAGACTTTTTTTTTGTTTGTTTTATATATCTTTTTTTGTATTTTAGTCTGAAAGACGAAAACATTTCTAAATTGACCAGTGAAAAAAAAATATCTCGCCTTAAAAAAAACAACATTTTGCCAGGTGTGAAGTAACCACTTTAATGAAAACATAATCAAACAGATCAAGGAACTGTAATTTGCATTTAAGTAAGATTTACAAGGACAAATGAATCAGATGCAAAACCGCCATTGCCATAACTGAGATGTTATGTAATGATGCCTGAGAGTGAGAAGGGCAAGGTCAGTGTTATGGCAGGGAAATATGATAGTATCACTATTTCCGTTCTGATAACAAATGGTGCACAGGATCCACTCTTGACTTTGGTTCAGCTAATAATCTGACATCCAGGGCGGAAAACAATTACTGTAATCTATCCTTGACTAGATGGACATGGGGATAGTTTGCCAAGGGACTCGGCAGGGAGATAAGGTGGCAATGCAAGGACATGTCTGAGATCGCATCAAAGATACCTGGAAGAGCTGATGTACATATAAAATAAAAGGCAAAGCAGATTGAATGCTCTTTCAGTGGGAGTTTTGATGCTGTGCCTTGTTAATTGTGTTTTGAAATCTTAACTCTAGTGGAACCAACAGGTCAGGTGCGATTGTGGAGAAAAACAACTGTTTTCAATAACAAAACCTTCGAAACCCATCAAAAGCAGGTTCCTTGTGTTGATGTAAAGAGGATTTGAAGATTTGATTTGTGCAGCTCAGTGGAGCAGTCATTTTCAAGAAACCATGGATATGTTGACCTTGGTTAGCTGCCGACAGCTGCTCGGTTTTTAAATTAATTAGTGTTTGAGAAGTGCTCTTAGCTCTGAATAGGTGTTGAAATGCCTTTGTCACACACGTGGAGGCTTGGGAAAATGTTAAATGACTAATTATAGATGTAAAATGTCAGTTCAGTGGCATAGATAATTTGAGGAAAGTTTGGTTTGACAGGTAATAGACAGTAATTGTGGAAAGCCTGGTTTCTATATATATGGGGTAGAACAGCTTATTTTAAAGTGTGTTAGGATCACTCTTAGAAAAAAAGGTTCATTGGGGTTCTATATATGAAGCGTAGGGTTCTTTACTCAACTCCAAAGAACCTTTTGTGCTAAAAAGTTTCTATAATGTCAAGAAAGAACCCTTTTGGCACAAAGGTTCTTTATAGGCTATTATTCATTCATATATTGCATTATCCTTGTAATTAAATTACTGTAGTAGTAACTTAATATCACATTTTAATCATGCTGATTTTTGGAGGAGAATAAGTGAAATGTCACTCTTCGTGTGATATTGATTAACTACTAGGGCTGTGCAAAAATTAATTGCGATTAATCGCATCCAAAATAAAAGCCTGTGTTTACATAATATATTTGTGTGTTCTGTATATAATTATTTTGTATATATAAATATACACACATGCATGTATATATTTAAGAAAATGTGTTATTCATATATAAAATATTTATATAATATAGATTATGTGTATATATATATATATATATATATATATATATATATATATATATATATATATATATACAGAATATTAAGCGCAAATAATTCTTAAATATATACATGCATGCATAGGTATTTATATACAGTATACAAAATAATTATATACAGCACACACAAATATATTATGTAAGTTAATACATTACAATTAAATATATATAAATATATTACAATTAACTTTTGCACAGCCCTATTAACTACATAAAATGATATAAATATATACATTTTCTAACCCCTATATCTTGAATTTTGTGATCATTCACATGCGTTCATAAATACATTTTAGGGTCTTGATGTTTGTCAATAATATGAAATATTTAATCCGGAAAGGACAAAACAAATGATAATGAATGAACCCAAAAGGTTCCATATAGAACCTTCTTATTGAACCCTTAAAAAGGGATTCTGTATAGAAGGGGTTCCAAATACGTAGTGCTGATACAACATGCATCCAAGCTGTTGGGTGTGAATTACAATGAATGAGATTGTGTTTTAATGGGTTGTCTGGTGCAGTTCTAGTCTGATCTTAGCTTTATTGATGGATTATAACATTTTGTGCCATTTGCGATGCTCAAGAAGCGATAAGCAAATTACTTAAGATGTCTAAAGTGATTGAAAGATATGCTGAAACATCATTTGTGATAATATCCAATGACAAATGTCTTTCATTTTCAAAACAGTAATCCGTCGCCATCACCATAATTCTGGCGAGTAGCTATTTCTGCCAAACTTTTGAATTAATCATTTGCATTATGATTTTATGACGGTGTTTCTACTCACGTTTATAATGATAGAATGTCTCAGCGCTGTTATGGGATGATGTGCCGCGGCTGAAAAGATTTAAGCTAAAAAGTATTACGGCAATTAGCATTATGTGTAATTTCAGTGTGTTTTAATGTACCTTTAAAAGTGGTTTAATGTCATGTCATTGGTTAAGGTCAACAGTCCTATCTTCGGTTTTAATGTTTTGTCACTTGCGGAGCGTCTCATTTGCAGGTCTCACGTCAAATGATTTATTCAGCATAAACCTTTTAAGTAGAAATAGGTGCCAGAGCAAATTTCCATCTACAGAATAATTTAGTGAACCTTTGGATCTGGGCGTGCCTATGTCAATAGTGTATTCAAATTAATGCTAAATAAGTCCGTGTTGAAATCTTAAAGTGCTTTTTCGAAATAAGTTTTTCATTGGTTTTTTATTTATTTATGGTGATGTGCTGATGTGGTGGGTGGTTAATGGATGCTCAATAATGAAAGTAAGGTTCCTTTAGGTGTTGATGGAATGATTTAATTTTCAACTGGATTCTGTTGGTGTATTAATCACGTGCCATTCTGGAACTGCATCCTCTAGATTTTCAGTTTAATTAAAAAAATAGATATAGGGCCCTATTTTAACAATCTAAAACCCAAGTGTCAAGCGCAAAGTGCAAGTAACTTTGTGGGTGGATCTCTTGCTATGTAACCGGCGGGATAAATTACTCTTGCGCACAACGCAAATCTAAAAGGGGTTGGTCTGAAGTAGCTTCATTATTCATAGGTGTGGTTTGGCACATTCCATTAAAACATTCCAGGATTTTTCTCCATATAATGGATTTCAATGGGGTCCAAAACGGTTCAAGGTCCAAAAGACAGTTTCAGTGCAAACTGCAAACTGTCCAAAGGGCTTTAAATGACACCAGATGATGAATAAGGTCTTATCAAGCAAAACGATCGCTCATTAAAAATAAAAATAAAAAGTTTTAAGTTTAAGTTTAATAAGCTCAAATGGTCGTCTTGCTCTGTTCTGTGCACGTTCATGACTCTTCTGTTCGAACTCGTTCATCAAAATGAACAAATCTTTTCCCGAGTCAATTCGTTCATTTTGTTCGTTGAATGAACGAAATGACTCGAAAAAAGATTTGTTCATCTTTTTCGAACGCATGCTCTCTCGGTTTAACTTAGTTCAACAGGGCGCCAGATTTCTATAGAGCCTTCCAGGCAAAAACCCGGCTAAAACACACGTAAACAGGCCTTAATATGTAGCGGAAAAAAAACACCCAATCTGGCAACACAAGACACTAGTGTTGCACCGCGGCCGCTGTCGACAAAGCAGCGTGCGAGGAGGCATCATATCATCATTTAAACGGATTTTATGACGAGAGTCGGTGAGGATGGGAAAAATCTTACATTTCTGTGCAAACTGCCCGTCGATAAAATAATTGTCGTCTGTGGTTGTATATATCCTGTGGCAATAATTTTTTTTTTTTTTTTAAAAGCTTGTAACATATGAAAAAAAGAATGAAGTATGAACTCTGAACCGAACTAGTTCATTTTAAATTGTGTGAACTGAACTTTGAACTAGTTCATGTAGAAAGTGAACTTTCCCAACACTGACAGAACAGAGCAAGGCGACCATTTGAGCTTATAAAACTTAAACTTTTTTTTTTTTTCTATGACCAGATAGTTTCGCTTGATAAGAGCCTTATTCATCATCTGGTGTCATTTAAAGCCCCTTGAACAGTTTGCAGTTTCCACTGAATCTTTCCTTTTGGACCTTGAACCATGTGGTTACCAGTTTAAAGTCCTGGAATGTGTTCATCAAAAACCTTAATTTCTTTTCTTTTAAAAGTGAACTACTCCTTTAAGAGCATAATGAATGAGGTGCGCTTGTTCCATGGCACAATTCTATTATATCGGCACATTCACCAGCCGCACTTCACAATTAGTGATCGATCTATGTTCTCGTCAGGGCCGTAAAAGAAAGAAGAAGTGACATTGGGGATGGGACAAACACCTAAATTAGCTTTGGTGAAACATTATGATAATTTGAGCTTTATGCCTATTTTCCCTTCGTCATGGACACAGCAATGGACACAGCAATGGTTTAAATATTTTTCCTTATAATAATGTATCATTAGCAAAAAGTAAAATGCCTCTCTGTAGATGAGAGAATCACAGTGTATGCGCTCTCTTCACACTCTGTATTATGGCCAAGCATGAACGCTTAAAATTGTATCTGAAAGTACACGCAGTGCTCCACTGACTTTAGACTGGGTTTTTTTCTGGTCAGTAGCGCAATTGTTTTCTGGAACTGCTGAATAGCACTGGGGAATGTTTGAGCCGGAACACGCCTCCTTTTTCCGCTAACCCGCCCAGGGAGTGCAAGTTCATTCCTTAGTTTACTGACGTGCGTCTGTGGAGGGAAAAGGCCACGTTGTGCAGGTACAAAATACGAATGACGTTCATACATGGCGCCAGTCAATTGCCATTATTGCCAAAGTCAATTGCCCTAGGTGCAAGATAGGGCCCATAATGTTTAAACGTGTCAACTTCAGGAAGTAGTTATGGGTGACTGGCATAATTTTTGCATAATTACACATTAAAGGGATAGTTCAGGATTTTGAACATCGGGCCTCATTTCCAAGTTAGTCTGGGTGTTTAATCAGTGGAGACAATTTTCATCCAGTCCTTCCAGCTAGCGCTAGTCAACGGTATCTGCTTAGCCTGCCATTAAAAAAATTTCCAAATGCCATTCTCTCCACAGATATATTTACATTGATAGTCTGGAGTTATAATTTATTTGCTTTTGGTGAACTGTGGAAAGGGTAAAACTGTTTTAATGGCAGGCTAGCAGATACCATTGACTGAGCGCTAGCCTAGCACAGGCAAACTATGCAACTGCGACTGGATGATTTTTTTTAACTGTCTCCACTGATAAAAACACCCAGGCTAACTTAGAAATTAGGTCCATAATCTTGAATAGGGATGCACCGATATGAAAATTTTGGCTGATACCGATAACCGATAATTCTTTATATTTGAAAGCCGATAACCGATATATCGGCCGATAATCTTAAATTAAAATTTTTATCTAATTTTGAGAGCCTGATTACAAAAACAAAAGTCTCACAGTTAAATCCATGTCCCAAGCGCACAATTATAATGATATTCTCATTATAGTGTTGTATAGCCGATATGACAGATTTCCGTTTGCACGTGTTGTACCGAACCGTATTTTCATTTTTTGAAGAGATTTCAATCATATTTCAAGAAATTCAAAAACATAAACATTGCTCAACAAGTGTCTCAGCTGAAGGGAATAATACATTATTTATCGGCTTTAATATATCGGCCACATTTTCTTACCAGGCCGATAACGATAACATTAAAAATGAACATATATCGGCCGATACCGATGCTGGCCGATATATCGTGCATCCCTAATCTTGAACGAACCTTTCAATACTCTTTGAAAATGTGTTTTATACATGTTCGGATATGACTTTAGTGTGATTGAATAAGATTGTATCTGTGTAAAGTTGTATTCATATATCTATCTACTTCGATGACTTGTTTATTTTTATTTTTATATCCAAGCATATTAAAAAGTTCCTTTTCACATGTATACACCTCTAAAATGTTGGTTTACTGTAGTCTTGGTTTACCCTAAACTTTATAGCTCAAATAGTTTTTTACTGAGTAATTCCTCCTAAACTTGCAGCATGGCGCATGCTGGTTTTGCTGCAACTGTGATTTTGAACTTTTAAAGAAAATAGAAATGATTGTTATATTCTGTGTCTAGCAGCATTATGCCTCAAATACTTTCTATAAAATGCATTGTACCCAGACCATTTCTTTAATTATAATGTTCTTTGTACTTTGAAATGATACATCTCAGGAAGCAAGAGGAATTGGTGGTTTTAAATGAGATGTTAATGGTCCAGGATCAGCTATAATAACTAGTGCAGTTTTGCTTCAGAGTGGCTATAATACATAGTTTTGATCTACTACATCTGACTTTTTGCACTGACAATTGTGAAGCTGTTTCATATCTTTACATGACGACTGCTCTCTCTGGGTCAGGACACAGATCTGAATGTTTGCTGTGTTCGTACTTGTCAAAGGTCAAATCTTTGTCATTAAGGAAAAGATGTGGATGTTTAAGATTATGTAAGGGTGGGCAAACATCGTATTTCATTCATATTCAGGCTGAATTTAGTCTAGATAACTCAAATCTAGGCCCCTTTTCAACAAAAATGCAATCTATATATTTCTATATGAAGCTATTGTTGAATGGGCACTTGCATGGCCTCTTTAAGACAGGTTTACACAAACTTAAGAGCTCTACCATGTTCTCTTTTTCCATTTCAGGACCAAAATGCACTGCTCTTTTATGGGAAGAGTTGTTTTCTATGAATGTTCATAAATCCAAATGCCAAAAATACCACAGATGCGGTTTTAAATTGTCAAATTGCATAGAGTTTTGCTTTTGCTTATAGTTCAATGTGTTCAAAATATTACTTACAGAATAATTTACTGACAGAAAATCATTCCAGTATTACGGTATTGCGTAATTGCATTCACTTGAAGAAATAAAATCTACTCTGTTTCTCTGAATTAATGAGTTAATTATCTCAGAATTACGAGATCATTTTTCATGATAGTTTTTTGCTCTGTTTTTCTGAATTAACAAGATAATTATCTCAGAATTATGAGATACATTTTTCTTGATTTTTTTTCACTCTGTTTTTATGAATGAATGAGTTAATCATAATTTTTGGTACAATCAAGTCATTAATTCAGAAAAACAGAGCAAAAACTTTTTTTCCATCAAAAATGATCTCGTTATTTTGAGATAATTAACTTGTTAATTCAGAAAAACAGAGCACAACTTTTTTCCATGAAAAATGATCTTGTAATTCTAGAATAATTAACTCCCTGAATTCAGAAAAACAGAGCAAATTATTTTTTTCCATGAAAAATTGTCACAATTCTGAGATAATTAACTCATTAATTCAGAATAACAGAGCAACAAAAAAAAAATCCATGAAAAATTATCTCAGAATTCTAAAATAATTAACTCGTTAATTTAGAAAAAACTGAGCCAACTTTTTTTCCCTTGAAAAATGATCTTGTAATTCTGAGATAAATAACTTGTTAATTCAGGAAAAAAACAAACAGAGCAAACCATTTTTCCCCATGGAAAACGAATTCTCGATAATTCTGAGATAATTAACTCATTAATTCAGAAAAACCGAGGAAATTTTCCTCTTGAAAAAATATCTCGTAAGTCTGAGATAATTAACTCGTTAATTCAGAAAAACCGTGAAAATTTTTTTCCTTGAAAAATGATCTCGTAATTCTAAAATTATTAACTCATTAATTCAGAAAAACAGAGCAAACCATTTTTTTTCATGAAAAATGATCTCGTAATTCTGAGATAATTAACTCGTTAATTCAGAAAAAAACATAGCAAACCGTTTTTTCCCATGAAAAACGATCTTGTTATCCCATTAAAAACTGTAATTCTGATAGACTAACGTTAATTCAGATAAACAGAGCAAACCACTTTTTTCCCATGAAAAACGATCTTGTAATTCTGAGATAATTAACTCGTTAATTCAGAAAAATAGAGCAAACCATTTTTTCACATGAAAAACAATCTTGTAATTCTGAGATAATTAACTTGTTAATTCAGACAAAATAGAGCAACCATTTTTCCCATGAAAAACAGTCTTGTCATTCTAAAATAATTAACTCATTAATTCAGATAAACAGAGCAAACCACTTTTTTCCATGAAAAACAATCTTGTAATTCTGAGATAATTAACTTGTTAATTAAAACAAATAGAGCAAACACTTTTTCCCATGAAAAACGATCTTGCAATTCTAAAATGATTAACTCGTTAATTCAGAAAAACAGAGCAAACCATTTTTTTTCCCATGAAAAACAATCTTGCAATTCTGAGACTAATTTACCATCTAATTCAGAAAATAGACAAACCTTTTTCCCATAAAAAATTCTGATTTACATATTCTAGAGATAATTAATTTGTTAATTCAGAAAAACAGAGCAAACCATTTTTTTCAATGAAAAACAATCTCGTAATTCTGAGACTATTTACTCGTCAATTCAGAAAAACAAGCGAAAAATTTTTCCTTGAAAAATAATCACGTAGTTCTGAGATAATTAACTTGTTAATTCAGAAAAACAGAGCAAACCATTTTTTCCATGTGAAATGATTCTTGGAATTCTGAAGATAAATAACTCGTTAATTCAGAGAAAAAAAAACAGAGCAAAAAAAAATATTACATGAAAAATTATCTTTTAATTCTAAAATAATTAACTCGTTAATTCAGAAAAACAGAGTAGATATTGTTTCCTCAAGTGAATGCAACACGCTTCCGTACGATATAACATAATTTATGGAAGCTCTAAATTTCGTCCTGTTCCCGAGTCCTGTAGTCTCTGTCGCATCACATCACCAGGGTTCATTTCCAGGTCCATGTTCCCATAACTAATGTGACGACCAGGAATTGTTTGTGTTGCTTTGCATTCATGAAGCATTTATTAGTTAGCTGATTTAATGCACCATTTACAAAGGGAAAAAAGATGCAGAGAAAGCATTTTCCACAATGTTTTGAAATATTAAGAGTTATTATTAATAGGTTTTACATTCCCAACAAGACTTCTGTTTGACCTTTGACATGCTGGGCTACATGCTTGTCTGGATTAGCCCTAAGGACCGTGCCATTTGTCTCCGCATGCATGTCAAACAGCCCCTTTCCTCCCGTAGGAATACCTGCAGACGTTTGCAGCACAAATACTTCTCATAGTCTGCTTCACATCCAGAGGTGTAGACATGCAGCACAAGCTGAAATCTTCCCCTTGTCAAGGTTGACAACTGAACAGAAGTCCTGTCCCCCACCACTCCTTTATTAATCTCACTTTTTCATTTTATGCAACACATGCCCATATTTTCTGTTCGCAGAGCACTTCGGAAATCGTCAACACTGCTATACTTTTCTGCTCTTCTCTCTCATGCGCTTGATGATGGTTTATTTTTTCAATGCTGACAAGTTTATTTATAATCTGATTTCATGTTTTTTTGTTTCATCTTTATTCCCCTTTAACTAGTGAAAAGGTCTGTAGATTTCAAATCTAGAGGAGTAAAATTATTCCCTGGCAAAGACAACAGCAACAAGTTTTCTATCTGTGAGTCTACCCTTTGTTACTATTTTATGGTAAATCTGTGTTACTCGTCTGGAGTCGATTACAGCAAACAGTGACCGTAAGATCATTGCAAGATCACCTCGTGCTGATAAGCATTTATCGGATGAATTGCACTTCCCACGAAAATCTCACACGCAGAACTCCCACTGAGAGTTATTTCCTCAAAAGCATGAATGGCAGTTTACCGTAAAATTGTGATTTGTACCACCTAATGAGGGACTGACCTTGTGGCTTGTGATATGGGCGTAAATTTCATTTTTAAATCAACATCCAGTTAGGTTTAGCTTTGTATATGTTTGCAGCTGAAGCCCTTTGGTCTAAAAGGTTATATTTATTTAAATTATGGATTGACTTAAGCATAGAAAAAGTACGTTATGTAACAGACATCAGACATTTATGAGCATAATTACGTAATTTGGTTAAACAAGATGGTGACATGAAACTCAAATTCATGTTTTTTTCACTTTAATGTTCCAGCATGCACTCTTACATTCAAAATTGGCATTTTATTTCAATGAATTCTTAGTATGTATTCAATTATTAAAACAGTTGTCTTGTAGATATAGAAAGCTCTTTTGATTCCCTTAATCGGGGGATTTCAAACTTTTTGGTGCATCTAAATACATCATTATATTATAATTAGATTATGGTATGTAATAAATAAAATATAAATGCAGATACTTTGTTGTGTACAAAGACCCATTTAGACTGTGTAGATACATTAGATAAATGACAACATAGTGTCTGCTAATTTAATTTTTAGTTTTTATATTGTTTTTTATATTGCACTAAAGGCAAATTAAATAAAAAATAGGGAAAAAACTGTCATTTTAAATATATATAACCTTTTCAGTTTAATTCAATTGTGGTTTTATAGTGCTGTTTACAGTGAATCTGTATTTATATTTATTGTATATTTTTGAAGCCCTCCCCTGGCTCCAAGTTTGAAACCCCCATGATAAAACATTTCTTTGTAAAATTGTTTTACGCCATCCAGTTAGAATAGACTTTTCTTCTGAACTGAAGATCTGCAGCTACAGTCACAACAGCATGTCTCTCATTGACCAAATATATAAAAACCTGCAATGATCTTCAACAGCGTCATGTTTGTTTTAATTGACTCTTTTATTTTGTTCGGTTTGCTTGTGCTCTTCTTATTTTCCGTTGAATGTATTTGTGTTGTCAGTGAGTGCCATGTTTTTCGAGTTTCGGTTCATTTTTTTCATTGCTTTATTTGTGGATTGTTATCTGCTGATATTGCTTGCATGACCAATCTCCCTTGCCATTTCCAAACCAGCAGTTTCTCTGTCCGTCAACAACACAACACAGTGAGCAATGTTTGCACCATGCGGTTCTAATCTAGTACCCATTGCGAAAGTTATCAGACTAGATTGCAGCTGTCATACACGGGAAAAATACACTATTTCATTATTTGTCTTGTAACTGGCATATTGTTGGGAATAATGCACTGTGAGCAACCCTTTCATATTATTATGCATTTTCCGGTTGAAGAAGCTTTTAATGCTTTCATTAGCCTATTACTCTGTGTTAGCTATTGAGGGAATTTGAAGCCTTAAGTGTATTTCGTCCATGACATAATTTAGTCGTCGGTTGGTGCGTGTACAATAGCGCAAGATGAATGTTGAGACAGAAGAGTCCACTGAGATGGCGATATGCACAGAACTGTGCAGTAGTCAAAGAAGAGTGTGTAAACATCAATACAAAACAGCATATCTTTCTCCATCATTTTTGTTTTGTGATTGAGAAAAAAAATATGAAATGGGAGGAAAAATTATTTTCTCGAATTTTTCGTTCCCCTATGAAACTTTGCGTTCGCTCTCGCACAACTTTTGAGTTTGTGAAGTTTGAGCCCATTCTCATCCCAAGGCGTCAGATATGATGCTTTTGCCAAAGCTTAGACATCCAACGCACATGGCACCCTTTAGACGCAGATATATATTGGGCAGAAGGCGCCTCCTAGTGGTCTAACCCTAACCCTACCCTATACCTAAACCTACCATAGCCGAAGCGTCTCATTTGACGCTAAAGGGTGCCATGTGCGTCGGATGTCTACACTTTGGCAAAAGCGTCGTATACGACATCTTGGGATGAGAATGCGTTGGAAGTTTCTGGGGACCGCAAAGGTTTTGTAAGCGAACGCAAAAGTTTTTCATGGGAACGAAAAAAAAATTGCGGGAGAATAATTTTTCCTCCCATCTCATTTTCTTGGTTTCTACGTTTCTTGAAATGCAAAAGTTTTGTGATCGAACACAAAGTTTCTCAGGGGAACGCAACATTTTTGCATGGGAACGCAAAGGTTTTGTGATCGAACGAGGTTTTGCCAGCGAACAATTTTTTGCAAGAATTTAATTTTTTCCTCCGATCTCATATTTTTTTCATCACCATGTACCTTTAAGGGCTCATTATCCATCCGCGCCATGAGCGTTTGAGTTTTGAAAGCTGTACGAACATGAATGTGCTCGAGACGCAGCGGAACACGGAAAATAACGTTTACTCAGGACTTTAGATGTAGCGTGGAAAATATTCTGGTAAAAATGTGCTTTCAGAAGTGCAAACATTTTCTCAAACTCATGAGACACTGTCAGGCAAATAAAACTAAAAAACAAACAAACAAAAATATCACTTTCAGTTCAGTTTAGCTTTGAATTTGAAGACTTAAGATAAATGTAGGGGAGGTGATGGCGCAGTGGATACGACACATGCTTTTGGTGTGAGAGACCCGGGTTTGAATCCACTGTTAGACACTAATGTGTCCCTGAGCAAGACCCCTAGTTAACCTCTAGTTGCTCCAGAGGCGTGCAACCTCTGACATATATAGCAATTGTAAGTCGCTCTGGATAAAAGCGTCAGATAAATGAATAAATGTAAATGTACCTGCACATAAACTCTATATTAATCAGCGTACCGTGAGACACACCTTCAGGTTGAAGGTCTTTTGTTATATTTATACTGTAGAGCTGGGTATAATGGTTTAAAGTGCTTCTGGCACTGTGTCATTCATAGATCCTTATTAAAATGAACTTAAACTGAACTCTGTACTTCAGGTTTACTGCTTACATATCAAGTGGAGACAAGAGAAGTGACTCTCCTCTAATGCTTTTGGAATATGTTTTAAATATATGCTTCTGAAAAGAACCCGTCTTGATTCATTGTTAATGCAACTTACTTGTTGCATTCAGAAGTGTTAAATGAGCCTGAGGCATAAAATTTGTGTGTAGAACAAAGGGTTATCATATTATATAAATGTTGGTTTTCTATGACATCATGTAGTTAATAGAATTAAGATTGAAAGTTTGCGGTCTACTGCGCAATCGCTGACCTTATAGGCTTTTGTGTGGGATATTTCAAGTTACTTTGATTGTAAAGCTCAAGTGCTTAAATGTATGGACACACAAAAGTGTATACATATTTTAATGTCTTCCTACCAATTTAACATTCTCTTAGGTTACTCCTTTCAACTTTACGGAGCCGCTGCGTAACGGAAATTCACAAAGGCCAAATATTCAGCGCTTGTGTCACTACCAATCAGAGCTAGCCTGGGTGCGTTTCCCATACAACTATGTAGTTCGCTGCTACATAGAAATCAAAGAAATTGGAGAAATCAACTAGCAAGTCACAAACTGTTTACCGAAACCCATTGTTGCAAAGTATCGTTCAACCATGTTGGCTTTCGCACGTGCAGTGGAGTACGCCAAATATCGCACATGCACACTCTTCAAACATGGTACTTTAAATCGTTTCACAAACTAAAAGACGTAAATTACATTTGTATGCAGGGCTTGACATTAACACCCGCCAACCCGCCAAATGCGGGTGGATTTCACGAGTGGCGGGTAACACAGTCACTCCTACTAGCCACTTTGGCTTGTTGAAAAATTGTAGCCTTGTCAAAAGACATCCGACATAACAAACAAATTGCAATTAGAGAAGATTAAACTCGCGGGCTGGCCATCGGACTGAGGGTTGTTTTAGTCTGCGCTTAATTATCAACTTAATGTGATGATATAGCGATCTTTTTAATAGCAGGAGAATTCAGAACATACGCGCGTCTCACGCTCTCCCTGCAGTGCCGCGGCGCGAGGGTGCGCACGCCAAATATGAAATCCAGACTTTTGTCAAACGATCATCACACGCACACATCAACAAAGCGTTTAGTCAGTTTGTGAGTGTGTGTGGCCGATATAAAGAAAAAATATCTTCGTGATTAAGGGACAAGGTGTTACTACTAGCAGGGTTGCACTTTTGCCACGTCATATCACAACTTAATTTTATGTTTTAATAAAATTAATCATGCCATGAAATAACGTAGGAGATGCATTTGTGGAAATAATCTGGAAAATAAAGACCTGTAGGCCTATGTTTCAGGTTGACATATCTCCAGTTGATGATCATTATTAAGTTAGAGCTCAGAGGAAATGCTAATGCACAACAAACAATTCAAAGTCCCCAAAACTGTCATATAGGCCTATATAAAGTTGTAATCCTGTTGCCTTAAAGGGATACTCCACTTTCTTTGGAAATAGACTCATTTTACCATTCCTCAAGAGTTAAAAAGTTGTGTTTTACCATTTTCGAATCCATTCAGCTGATTTTCTGAAATTTAAAAGGATATCAGTAACCAGACAGTTTCTGGTCTCATTGACTTCCATAGTAGGAAAAAAATATACTGTGGGAGTCAATGAGACACAGAAGCAGCTCTGTTTACTGATTTTTTCTGAAATATCAGAAAATCGGCTGAATGTCATTCAAAAACGGTAAAACTCAACTGTTTATACTCTGGGAGTGGTAAAATCAGCCTATTTCCAAAAAAGTGGAGTATCCCTTTAATTGTGGATTTTTTCTTAGAAAAAATTATTTATTCTTTTGCTCATTGTTTGTAATGCAGAGTGTTCTACTCTGTATTACAGTATTTACTGCTGTAAAAAAAAAAAACATGCAGCAATTTTATTTTATGTAAGAAGCTATTTTATGTGTATCTTAATAGACAACATGTTTTAAAAAAATGAGTTTTACAACCTTACCAGAGCTAATGATAATTATTTTAAATTTTAGCACGTTTTAAGCCCCTTTGTCAACTTTAATCATATAAACATAATTTTCCAACAACAAAAATATGGCTAGTAAAAGTGCTGCATGGCTAGTAATTTTGGAAAACCACTAGCCAAATTGGCTAGTGATCAAAAAAGTTAATGTCAAGCCCTGTTTGTATGTATTCTTAATAAAAGGCACCAGTTGTACTGAAAATCAGCTTGCTTATTTTGCTCAAGATTAGGGTTTATTACGTCCAAATGTCATGCAATATAGAAACGCTATATGCAATATGTCATGCAATATGAAGCTGTCGTTCAAACCACACAGCTTTGCGATGCTGTTTGCGAATGTTTGTTGGAACGATTGTTTGGGAAAACCATAGTTGGCTAACAATGCTTTTGGGAAACGCACCCTGGTTAAAACCAGACCAATCTCAGTTGTAACGTCTGGCAAAGCGTCATAGACAAATAATTTCCAGAGGGGCGTCACCAATGGACAACGCGGATAGACCTAAAACCAATCACGGGTGCATTTCCCGAAAGCATCCCAATGGCTGAGTTTTTCCCATATTTGACCCAAAGATGGGTTAAAACAACCCAGCATTTTTAGAGTGTACATCTAGCTGTTAATATTACATACTTCACCTTTAAATATAACTTTCAATTTTCAGTAATACTGGAGGCCAACTGAATTATGAAGGCCCACATAATTGGTTTCAACATATTGATTGTTTGCACCAGGTATATCCATGTTTTACAGTCAAACCAGATGGTATATTACTTTTTTGGCTACATGAGAACACATTTTGTCAATCATTTGGCATGACACCATGGATGCACATTGATCATGGAGTAAGTGCATGTGACTGCATGCTCGTTTGCTTGCTCACCCTGCTTATGTGTTCACCTGAACGCCCCATATCTCCTGACGCATGTTGTGGATGTCCAAGAAAGGGCATGAAGCATTGAGTATTTATATCTGTGATTTGTTGATGCATTGGCCACATGAATTCATTAAAAACAAAATACGATATGCACATACGGATTTGATCAGAATTATTACAAAAAAACTGTTTTTCTTGTGCAAGGGATGTGATTCTGGCAATGCAATTTTTCTGTATACCAGTCATTTCCTATCACAGGGTAAAGAGAGTTTATCTAGGGATGTGTGTGTTTTGAATCTATGCATGTTTGGTTGAATTTGTGAGATACAGTGTTAAAGGAGTGTTTTGTCTGTGTGAATTAGAGGGATGCAGAGAGAGAGAGGCAGAGGGTAAGTTTGAGGGAATGAGAATAACAGGTCTCACAGAGAGTTCTGCCTCTCTGACTGTTGATTGAGCTCTAAAAGCCCTGCGGGTTTCATACTCCACTAGCCTTGAATGTGAGAAAAAAGGCAACTTTTCTAAACATAGCCGAGGAATCATTCTAAAGGATGGCCTGGGAAAGAAGTGCACTAAAATAACCCAAACTTCCAGCAGAAAGGCCTAAATTCTCCCAGGCTGATGGATGATGAAAACTGCAACATGATGCTTCAGCTCAGAGCCCATTAGAAGAGAACAGCAAGTTAAACACCATGACAGTCCCCTGACCTCAACACGCTTTGATTTATTTATTTATTTCCACACGGCCAGTTGGGTCCTATTAGTTCTTTTCAACAAAATGATGCAGTTTTCATCCGACTGTGTTTTGATGCATGACATATTATAGTCTAAAAATTTGGGTTGTTTTAACCCAGTTTTGGATCAAATATGGACAAATCCAAATGTTGGATTAAAAATGCCATTAATAAATTTAACCCAGCAGCTGGGTTTGTCCATATTTGACCCAAAATTGGGTTAAAACAACCCAGCCTTTTTTAGAGTGTAGTGTATGTATAGTTTTATTGAAATTGCTTTTAAGTTTTAACTTTTTAGTTTAATTTGTGTTTTCATCTTTAGTAATTTTGTCTTTTTTTCATTTTTTGGTATTTTTTTCAGTTGCTTCAACTTCAACTTATTTCAGTTTCTAATTTTTGTTTAAAGTTCAGACTTTATTTTATTTATATTTTAGTAATATTTTAATATATATTCATTGAATTTCATTTATTATTTTTTAAGTTCATATTACATATTTGGGAAAGGATATTAAAGTTTAAAAAAAAATATATAAAAATAAATAAATATATATATATATATATATATATATATATATATATAATAAAAATAAATATAATAAAAATAAATAAATAAAATAAATAAAAAAGTTAAGTTCATTGAAATGGAAAAATTTGTGTTAATACAATTAAGGAGAATAATTTAATCATCAGAAACTCAAAATATTATGTTATCTGAACCTAATAAATTATTTAAGTTGATTTGACAAAAGAAAACATGTTGTGATTACAAACCATGAACATATTTTTTACAGTAGCATCATCATTTTGAGTGATATTTCAGTGTAATCTGCAGTTCAAAATACTGTAGCTTTTAAATTACACTGCATCTGTAAATGTACACAATAAAAGCTTTTCTTTATCATTTTTTAATCACAAAGGTCAACTAAAAAATACAATATAACAAGATATATTTCTAAAGCAGATATTTAAATGCACTTTTACTTTTAGCCATTTTCAGTATTTAGAGAGTTTGTGTTTTATGAGGTTTCAACAAATTCCATCACTGAAGGTAGAGGAATTACATCAGACTATAACTGGTCACAGATTCAATCAGAAGAATAAATGATCCTGCAGAAATCATGACTAATTGAGATTGAAAAAAAAGATAATTACGGAAATCATGAGGCGTTTTTACGAGGGAGAGCAAATTATCTGGCTACAAAGACTCCAGAGTCTGTCATTTTGGGCATTTTAATCCCATTTTAAGTGTTTTTATAAACACAGGCTCGCATTTAAAAGCAGGGCTGAGTGTGATCAAGCTTTCTCAGACACTTGCATGTGGCATTACATTATTAACATTGTGCCAAAATCAAGCCCAATTTGAGTTTTTTTTTCACCAGCAAATATGTATTTTAGAATCAAATGGACAAACAATGGAGTTTCCATTGGTTAAGTATTTGCAAAACCCACAGACAGACTTAAAAGCAGTCCAATAGTTATGATTTGTGAAAAAAAAGATAAAATACACAATATGGAGATAAAAGGTGTTCAACCGAACAGAGATGATATGCACTGCTCGATTGTCAGCTCAACTGACTGGGTTTCAACAACAAGCTGCACACTTTAATGTAATTGTTCTTTCAGAATATGAGAGAAAATCTCATTTTGTGTCATTTTTCATATAGAAGTCAAAGCCCCATCCTGTGCACTTGTAGAGCTCAAAGCATCACAGTGTTTGCATCACAAGCACCTAAATCTGTAACCTAAATCCCACGCATGTCTGCAAATACACCATGCACTCGTGTGCAGATACAACAATGCTTTTTTAACATATTCACACTACTCCTACACTCAATGATGTTACTGAATGTTGTAGATTTTATTTTTTTGGCAATTATTTGAATGGATAGGTTGAGTGGTGAATGATAAAATGAATGAAAGGATAGATATAGAGTGATTATACAGTGTTAACCAGATCTCACATATTACAGTATACACATTCATCTGTTTTTGTGTGTCTTCACTCACACCATGTTCATTTCTTCATGTGTATTTGTTTGTTATTTGCTGTTATCTCCACTGATACGATCACTCCACATTCATCACATCCTGGAGATTTCCATTCAAGTTAAACTCCATGTTCATGATATGTTCATGATTTGTCATCACAACATTCTGTCATCTTTCATCAAATCAACTAAAATAATTAATGTAGTTCAGAAAACAGTATTTTGAGTTTCTGATGATTAAATCAATCTCCTTCATTGTATTAACTTCATTTTTCCATTTCAATGAACTTAAAATTTTAAGGCAACCAGTTAACTTCATTCTTTAAGTTAAACCAACAATATTTTAAGTGTAGGCACCGTGTAAAAGCATTAATGGATAAATCATGCCATGTACACTGTAAAATAATATATATATTCATGATTTGTTATTACAAAATTTGTTTTTCTGTCAAATCAACTTAGATAATTAATGTGGTTCAGATAACATAACATTTTGAGTTTCTGCTTATTAAATCAATCTCCTTCATAACTCAATTTTTCAATTTCAATTAAGTTAAGGCAACTTTAAATGTCATGATTCTGAGCAATTTAAGTGGTAAAAATTTTTTTTAATTATTTTCTATGGCAAAAATGGACCATAAATATTGCATAAATATTAATAAGTAACATCAAATTGGCTCAAAATACAAAATTAAAAAGAAAAAATATTATTGAACAAAAATAAATTGCATTGGTTTTTTCTGGGATGGAGAAAATGTAATGTTTAGTAGGGATGAGCGAGTACAGCATTATCTGTATCTGTACTCTGTTAACCATATGAAGTATCTGTATCTGTATCTGTACCGACTGGGCGGGGCCTAAACCCGGAAGTGGGTCGGGTAGTCCTGAAATGGGCGGGGCTTTAACCGGTATGTTATTTTAAGCATGCAATTGATATGGGTTGATCAGAAATTGTTATATTTATTGCTGATAAGATAACTATTTACATGACAGCATCAGCATTGAGCTTCAGATCAATGGTTTTGATCATGATAAACAAACTACAGAACAAGTTTTGCAACAATGAATACAACACATTGCAATTATGAAGTAAAATGTAATGAACAAGAGTTTTCATCTCAACTAGGGCTGGGTGATATGGACCAAAAGTCATATCCATATTTAGGTGAATTTTCAATTTCATATACAAAAAATATCCTGATATTTTTTCTGCAAAGTGAGAGCAAATGTTCAGTCAAAGCCAAATATGACATGTCACAAGTAGTTTTATTGAAACATGAACATTTGCAAAATCAGTGAATAAATAATAAACAGGTTTCTTCACCTTAGGGCTGCACTGATTATGACAAAAATCTTAATTGCAGATTATTCCCTTGGTATTGTAATTGTGATTTATTTATTTATTTATTTATTTTGTTAATAAAACGTTGGTATGAGCCATTACAGTCATTTAAAAATATAAAAAAATTACACAAAGAAAAATATGGGCATTAAGGGGTTAATATACATATTGACAGTTACCATGGTGAATACACAATACTAACAAGAACTGTTAATGAAACATGGAAACTGCTTCTGGTGAATAAAATGAAAACCATACCTGCATTGCTTTTATTTCGTGTAATTTACAACGTAACGGTGTTGCATGCTCGTATACCGGTAGTTTCTTTTGCACTTATACAGTGAGACATACAGCGTGCGTCGCCGCATATGACGTGCAATTGAGTGTGCGCTACGACTAACGTTACAGTATAAGGTGACAGGACAGGGAGTCCGTTTTGCTGAGGTGAAAGCAACTTTATTTCATGTTATAACATAACATGCTTTAACTCAGGCATGCAAAGTGGAGTGACGGGGCGCGGGGAGCAGTGTGAGAGCTCTGGGTCAGCAGCTTGCTTGGAGCAAGGATCACAGCGCAAACCTGAACTATCGATATGCGATATGGTCTAATTTCAGATCACATTTAAAATATATATATATTATTTATATTGATATATCGCTCAGCCTAATCTCAACATAACTTTATTTTTTTTATTTTTTTATCCGAGTATAGATATTGACTGTATTACTCGTATAATATCCGGACCGTCGAAAGTGCTTTATCTGTACCGGAGATCTCGTTTTAGCGAGTATCCGGCTCAACTCTAATGTTTAGGCGTCCGTCACTTTTGACCGGGAAGATAACAAGTGTGACTCCGAATCGAAGAGCACCTGAGGGTTAATGTGGTTCAGATAACATAATATTTTTAAGTATTTTTAAATTACACTAAAATACTGCATTAATAATTTTTTGAAAAAAATAATATATATTTAGAAAAATATATATATTTTCCATGGCAAAAATAGACCATAAATATTGCATAAATATATTAATAAATTCAATCAAATTGTCTCAAAATACTAAATTAAAAAGAATAAATATTATTGAACAAAAATAAATTGCATTGGTTTTACTGGGATGGAGAAAAATTCATTTTTAGGTGTCCGGTCACTTTTGACCGGGAAGATAACAAGTGTGACTCCGAAACGAAGAACACCTGAGGGTTAATGTGGTTCAGATAACATAATATTTTGAGTTTCTGCTTATTAAATCAATCTCCTTCATAACTCAATTTTTCAATTTCAATTAAGTTAAGGCAACCAGTTAACTTCATTTTTTTTAAGTTAAACCAACACTTTTTTACAGTGTGTAATATTTTATAATGAATTTATATATTCATTATAATTTTTTTTTAATTCTAAAAAGTCATTGTAATGTCTTTATAAGACGTATACAAAAAGTGAGGTGGTTAACACACTCTAAAAAAATGCTGGTTTTTTTTTAACCCAATTTTTGGTCAAATATGGACAAACCCAGCTGTTGGGTTAAATTTATAGATTGAATTTTTTTAATTCAACAATTAGGTTTGTCCATATTTGACCCACAATTGTGTTAAAACAACCCAGCATTATTTAGAGTGCCTGAAATACTTTTGGGAAGTCCCGTAGTTTGACATGCTATTCCAAAAATGTGTATGTATATATTCAGTTTATTTACATATTATCTTAAAATCTTGGTAAAAGTCCATAGACTTTGCATGTCAATTGTCAGGTAAAGTGGGAGTTGCTTTGAAGTAGTAAGCATGGATTAATGGCATGGATATAATTATCTTAATCACAGAGTGGGCTGAGTTATCAATGTTCAAAGCTCTGCAAAATACAGGAAAATCACATTTTGAAAAGCCGTTGCTTTTGATGTTAGCTCACAGTTTCACCCGTGCTTTGAGAAAATCAACCTTTGTATTGGTTTGACATTTGCACATCCTCCATTTTCCCATTGCACCTTTCCAGAACTGTTAATAGTTAATGAAGAAGCCAGATTGAATCTGTAAAAAGCATGAAAATGGATACTTGGAAGAAAAGCGGGTTGAGGTAACCGACAACCTTTGCAGAAAAGTACACAGACGTTTACAGCTCTGGCGTGAATTGCCTCTTTAAATGAGACTAATTTCCAAGTTGCTTGGATGAATAAAGAACAATCTATTTTACTTCCATTTATAATTTGCAAGATATTGTTTTTCCTCATTTGTTTTTCTTGTTCTTTTCCTCAGAATCATGTTTAAATCTCATGTATAATGTTACATTGTCTCATCTTTCCATTTGTATCGTGTGCTTTTCATTACCTTTAACGTGTGGGGGAACAATTGCGGCACTTATGCAATAATTCAGCAAAAATAGCACTGTCATGAGAATTTAAACGAGGTAATTGAAATTGTTTCATAATTTGCATAATGTAGTAAATTGCCGTTAAAACAACTAGAACAGCGTGTACGACCATGTTCCTCAATCAGTATGCATCCTTGATTCGTGAATTTCTCCTGTGTCCTGAACACATTTCCATCATTCAATCACAAGCCATTTCTGAGACATCACATCTTGAGCCTCATTTAAAGGGATTTAACATCCAGCAGGTGCTAGAAGTCTGAACAGAAATTAAAGGAAGCCACTGCTCCTCATTAGATTGTCTTAGGAATTAAAAGTTTTAGGGACAGTTAAACAAATGCAAAGATACCCGTAACGATATGTACAGCTACTAAGACTGGTACACAAAACAAATGAAGTGCATTTGCGCTGGAAACTCATTTGCACTTCTTTAATATGGCCAGGATGCATCAAAAGTGTGTGTCTTCGATACAGTGGGAGTCAATTTCATTTTGCAGTGCTGTGCTTGTGTGCATGCTGATGATAGTGAGCATTTCTGCATTATGTTGAGAGCTCTCTTTGTTCTAATCAACATATTTTGACTGCATGGTTAAATGAAATAGTAATTGTGCATTCATTTCATCACACCATAGAGGTACAGTACAAGTGTGTATGTGCGTGTAAACGGCTGCATTTGAAGTCAGGTTCTCCGGTTGGAAAATGAGAGGTGACATGGTCCTCTCCACCTCAGATAGATCAAGACTAGTCACCCATGCCAACAACCAACTCGAACCTCTCGAAGCCTTTTTTAGATTAAAGCACTCAAAACAATTTATAATAGCTTAAATCAAAAACATTGAATCATTAAATAAACATGTATATATTACACAAGGGTTACAGCGCAATGTGCTTTTTTTCTGACGTAGTGTTCGAACTATATCTAAAGGGATAGTTCACCCAAAAATGAAAATTCTGTCAGTATTTACTCACCCTCATGTTGTTCCAAACCTCTATGTGTTTATTTGTTCTGCTGAACACAAAGGAAGATATTTGGAAGAATGTTTTATTCAAACAGATCTCATTCCCCATTGACGACCATAGTAGGGGAGCGCGGGGCACAACCTAACGCGGGGTTAAATGTAACACGGACCGTTTACATAGTTCGTCAGGATCAAGCAGGTTGTCTTTCCGCTATTTTTCTCTTGCTGCCAGAAGACGGTCTCCTGCAAATTTGCGGAAAGTTTTGATTATATTTCGTGAAGATACTGGACAAAGAGTGTTTTGACACCATGAAAGTAATTTTTTTCATCATAGGTTTTTTTTCGGTTTCTAAGTTGGGTGTATACGTTTCCGAAATCGAACTTTATATTGCCTTAATCACTGTCTTGTTGGCTCAAACATAGCACCGATTTTGAAACATGTCAGCAATTCCTAGCGACTGTTAACTAGGATTAAATATGTAATACACAGCGGGGTTGGTTGTAACACTGTGTTACAACTAAGCCGCCAAGTGTACAATGAGAATCAAATGAAAACGGAGTCACACAACTTTTCAGGTTTGAGTATTTATTTATACATTTAACTTTGTTAGACTTTCACAAAATTTAGTGTACTATGAATGATAACTTGTTTATTTATTTAAAATATGGCCTGTTATTAATGCATTAAACTCTTTAAATTTTTATTTTAAGCTCATTTGTATTATTATTACTAATTACTAATTATTTATTAATAATAATAATTGTACATGCAGCTGCCACACACAAATCTAATGTAATCGCAATTACAATATTTATGATTTTATTTATTATTATTTATTGCAAAAATGTGCAGCCCTTTTCTATGTCTCTATCCATGATATTGATCCATAATAGAAGGATTGAATGAGGGATGGATGTATGGATATCTGTCTATACAGATGCACAAACAATGTCAAACTATACAAATAAAATAGTACTGAATTATGTGTTACACACAAGTGTTACAACTAAACCCTCTATCTGTTACAATTAACCCCGTATATGGGGTAAGTTGTAACATTTGCATTTCTGTCACTTTCAGTGCAACTGTACGAAAATGGTAGATCCTAGAAAAAAACTTTAAGTGGTCATTTGTAGCAGAGATGTGTATGTTGCTTGTGTAAAAAAAGTATTAATCTAACCTAATTATTTTTTTAATTAATTAGAGCCAAAACCAAAAAGCGTTAGGTTCTGCCCCGCTCTCCCCTATGTATTTTTTACTACTCTGGTAGTCAATGGGGAATGAGATCTGTTTGATTAAAACATTCTTCCAAATATCTTCCTTTGTGTTCAGCAGAACAAATAAACACATAGAGGTTTGGAACAACATGAGGGTGAGTAAATACGGATACAATTTTCATTTTTGGGTAAACAAACTCTTTAATACTGCTGATAATAAAGTGTGCCCTCAATTTAAAATGAAAAGCTGCTAATACGATCTGGGATTTAGTCAGTATCTCCACTTTCAATGATGTAGTCACACTCTTACAAAGCGACAACTGCACTGAGACACATTAGTGAAGATGTGTTAGCGGTTATCAATTATGTGTGTGAGTTGTGTTTGTGTCTGTGTTCACATGTAAGCTCCACCTCCTCTTCAAATTGTTCTGTGAAGCCAGTTTGCATGAGGCTTGCATGACGAAAATGAAGTTTATCCGTATGTATGTGTCTAATGCCTAACTGTGCTCTGAATTTGCAGTAAACGAAGGAGGAATCAAACAGGCCTCGAACTCCTGTCCGAACCCGGGGGAACCTGGAAATGGCAAGCGCATTGGCAACGACTTTAGGTAATCACTCTTAGGTACAGTTTGTCCCAATGAAGACTTCACTGGAAGGTATCTGGTGTAAAAATGATCATGATTTTAACCGTAAAAGACCGCTAATTGGTTAACAGAACCTTTCCTTACTGTATGCGGTAAATAACTGTGATCGATCTAATGGTACATTTTATGTAATTTTACTGTAAAATACCATTAAATTTTAACAGTATTTTACAGGAAAAAAAACTGATTTTAAAGTGAAAATTAACAACTCATTGTATAATTTACAGTGAAAAAACGTAAAATGACATTCCCACAATTCTGTGCGTGACATTTCGCATTTGATGTATTTTTGTACAAGACCGCTAATTGGTTAACAGAACCTTTCCTTACTATGTGCGGTAAATAACTGTGATAGATCTAATGGTAAGTTTCATGTAATTTTACTGTAAAATACTGTTAAATTTTAACAGTATTTTACAGTAAAAAAAAACAGTAAAAAAAAAATTTACAGTAAAAAAATATTTTACAGTCTTCATGGGTTACCATGATGGTGTTTAATGTTTGAGTGAATGGCACTGTGCAGCTTCTATATATTAATATTAAGTTTCTTGTGGAAGAGCTGCATGTGATCAGCATTAATTTTTTTTGACAGTGCCCACATTCTCCACCAAGAGAAGAATTTGCTAGAATTGGATGCTGTCAATTATATTCTGATCAGATTCAGGCATTCTGAAATTTCCGATGTACTGAAATTTCCGATGAATTCGGAGAACAAAATTGTGTGATGTAATTTCGATCAAAATCAGGCCAAAATTAAGTTTTGGAGTTTGTTTCTGGAGTTCAGAACAGCTTGCCAAAGCGAACTTTCCAGAAAAGTTCCATTGGTCGTTGGTGATTATGTAATAGGGAGTAGTGTCACAATACCAAAATTATTGTTTCGATACCGATACCAAGTCAAGAATCGCGATTTCGATACTTTTTCAAAACTTTTCCTGAAAAGTTTGGCCACAGACAGTATCACTTGTGCTCGCGCATGCAGCCGTCTCGCTGTAGTGTTTGTCTCATGAGCTGCAGCTTCTTTGCTGCGTGGGTGAGGAGAAAAACACGTTGCACACACCAACATGAAATACGTCTCTTACAAATCTGAAACGCGGTCATTTATAAAAGGATCTGATACTAATAAATTTAGGTATCGTGAGGTTTTTCATTTCCGAGTATCGCAATACTTTTGAAGTATCGGTGCATCGTGCAACACTAATAGCGAGGTGTGGCTCTGAAGCTCCGCCCTCTTTGACCATGTCAGTTCTTCTCTAATCCGTCACAGTCAAACATCTACAAGTAAAATCATGAACACATTGGAGAGCCGCTTTAAATTACAACACAATTTTGATAGAGTTTTGTGTGTGTTTAATACTCTAAAACTGCTTCCTTTAAAGCAATCTAATGTATAAAGTGCTGTATAAATAACTGGAGTACTGAATTAATGCAGAGCTAATGTAAATGTATCAAGATGCTTTCTTAACTGTTGTTTTCTCAGTACTGTCCTTTTCATTATATGTTTATCTTGTTATTGAAAGGAAAATGCGCAACACATCATCGAAATGGCATTGGAATGTTCGCTAACATTATTCCATTGCTCATGTATTTCAAACTTCTTTATATCCCTAATCACCTTCGTAGTGAGGCCTTAATATCCTTAACATCCGCCATCTTACATGGCAATAAATTACTGTAATATTGCTGCAGTGTTCGTCTTGTTGCTTTGCATATTTTTTATACATTGTAATGAATGTTATAAACAGATCATTTCAACTGAAATCAATTTTTCATATCCACATATTTATTTATTCGATGATTAGTTGTGTAATAACTGGGATGATGCACAGTCAGCCCTTACATATAGAAATTTCCAAGGAGAGAAGAAAACTGTATTATGGATACAGCACTTCTATACTGAGGCCTGTCATTAATATTGTAGCATCTGAATATCTTACAGTAGTGTCCTCTGTTTTGCACTCCCGAAGCATATAAATCATGTTCTCCAGTCCAGATCCTTGCAAGACTTTCCCAATGTCAAGCTAATACCAGCTCCACAGGGAAGCTGACAGTATGTGAATGGAGACACTAATTAGGGCTAGTTGCGACACTGACGTTATTCCAGGTTTTTGTGTAGCATGGCTAACCCCAGCCGAAGCGTTTCATGTTTGGAAGCAAAGATTTTTTTTTATGTTTAACAACTATTTGTGGTTTCCTTGAATGAAAGTACATTTAAGGTCCGTGTCAGAGTTTGCTGAGTGAATTTGTTGAGATCTGTCCAACCCCAGACTGAAAGAAGCATTGAAGAAATGGAGAAAGCTTCAAACTAGAGTTTTATGGAGTATCAAGGCGTATCACAGTATTGATTGCAAGGATAAGATGTTCTATTGATATGTTTTAATTTATTTATCCCTCTCTGTGCATGTTGCACTATATTCCTCTCTAACTTTGCATTTGTATGGTGTGTGCTTGCATAGAGCTGAGAGTATATGGCATAATTCATTTGAAATGTTATTTTTATTTTCGAAAGATGCACAGTTTTTTTTTTCCGTGCCTTCTTGGCTGATGACTATACGATACACAACATTATATATAACCCAACTTTAAGCTCTCACAGCCTTATTTTCATGTGCATCTTTCACCCTGATCATTGAGTCACGCTAATGGATTTTTATGGGATCTGATTTGTTGGTCATTGTGTTCATATGGGTCTCCACAGTATTGGTTCGACAGCCCAGTTCACCTGTGATGAAGATCACGTTCTGCAGGGCTCCAAGAGCATCACGTGTCAGAGAGTGGCGGAAGTGTTCGCGGCATGGACTGATCATAGACCTGCCTGTAGAGGTGAGTCTGTCGCTTGGTAACCACACTGAACATCTGTATATGAATCTGTTCACATTTAAAGCTACACTGTGTGATTTTTACCCCCATCTAGCGGTGAAAAGGTATATGACCATCCAGGGAATATTAGTTTCTGTTCCTCTCAATTCCGATTTCATTTTAACTCCTACGTTGGCCAATGTAGTCCAAGATTAACATGACTTCCAGTTCGACCTCGTCCATTAGTGTTAACTCAAACGTAAACGCGAAAGGCGAAGCTTGAATTGACGGGTATGTCCCTCTTTGGCTAATGTACTTTCAAGATGGAGGGGAAACATGGCGACCGACATTAGAACCCCTTACCCGTATGTATTTTCAATGGTATATTATACACTCACGAGAATACTTTATTACTTGAACGAAGTAAACATACATTAATGAGCACATATATTTTTGAAAGAACTAAGTGTTTTTAGCTAAGAATAAACTAAAAGAGTCACACAGTGTAGCTTTAATGAGTCTAAATCAGATTAATGGTATGGGTGTGTTCACACTTGGTAGGTTTAATTCTATTAAAGCGAACTCAAAGTTCTCCAGAGAAAAGGGGTCGTGACAGGGATATTGAATTACTTTTAATGTGTTTCTTGAGATTTTTTTTTATTTTTGGAAAAATATTATTTTCAGGTTTCAGCTGCTTTATTGCTTGCCAGTAAATGGCCAGTGTTCTGAATGGCTAACGTCATTGTGTGGGGGTAACGTATATACTAGTGTTTTGAAAACATTATCTATATATACATTTAAAAAAACACACACTTTTTAAAACTACATTTTCATACATTGTTTACTTACAGTTTGTGATGCATCTGGTCTCAGATCTAATAGAGTTCACTGTAACCCTGAATAAGTTGGCAAAACTAAAAAAATAAGTTAAG
The DNA here is from genome assembly GCA_030378365.1 of Hybognathus amarus. NCBI lineage: Eukaryota > Metazoa > Chordata > Actinopteri > Cypriniformes > Leuciscidae > Hybognathus > Hybognathus amarus. The sequence goes on along the minus strand of JAQIUQ010007696.1, from coordinate 130,949 downwards.
AAATGCAAAAGTTTAATTATGCAGAACTAGCATGATTCTGTACTCTGAACAATGCAGTTATTATGTACTCTGACATTTTGCTCTGTACTTGAAAAAATTGACTAAGACATACATTTAACTTAAAATGATCATGTAATCTTAAATTAAATATTTTTAGTAGTGGAAACTTGGCTAGAAACTCTTCTAAATTAGTATAGCAAAACATTAAACGATACTAAAGCTACCTCTTAACATTAATTCTGCACAAAATTTGTTATATACTACTAACTTTAGCATTGTATCTCCCTTTTCAAGTGTTATGGCAAAGCATGCTGGGAAATAGAAATCCCTGCCCGGTGTCAGTTAAATTTAAGTTTGTCAAAATTAAAAGAAACAACTTCATAAAACTCACAACAATTAAACAATTTAGATTACCTAAAATCTGATCTGAAGTTTTGTGAACTCAAATACTCATAAAAGTTAATTTGATTGAACTAATTTCTTTGGTTTAAGTTTACCTACTCAAATCAATGCGCTATTTTGAGCGTCAGGGTTTACAGTGATACTTCATCTTTCAAAAAAAGTTTATATGCAAATTTTTATTTTTACTCGGAAACAATCTGCAGTCAAATGCTCCCAACAAACATATAATGTCATTATTGTTATTAAATAATGCCAAGATGACTAAACCAAAACAAATAAACCATACACTTGTTATTGACGCTTCTGAGGTCTGTACAGCAATGCAAACAAGCAGTTTAAAGGAACACTCCAACTTTTTGGGACTTTAGCCTATTCACCTTATCCCCCAGAGTTAGATAAGTCCATACATACCTTTTTCATCTCCGTGCGTGCTATAAGTCTGTTTGACGCACCCACCGCTAGCCTAGCTTAGCACAAAGACTGGGTGTAATTGGTTGCAGTTCGCATACTAATCCAAATGAGTGACAAAATAAAGCAAACGTTTTTCTATTTATATGTTGTGATTTGTATAGTCACAGAGTGTACAAAAAACAAAGTCAAAAGAGACACAGACATCTTTTAACCGTATAAGCACTGCTTCTTGGGCGAAGTGATAACTGCAGCACCGAGACGCACCGTGACGAGGAGCAGAGAGTTCGTTCAGAGTTGGAGTTATAGAGTCAGCAATTACTAGATAGAAAAGCATAGTTTATCATGGGTGTTCGCTTTATTGTATGAGCTGTGACAATAAACAGGGGAGACCAGGTAATACCATGATGTTTCATTGAATTCCAACCAAAAACGCATCCTGATTTATAAATATCACAGAACATAAATAAAGAATTATTATTACAGGAATCAATATATTTTAAATGCAATTTATTAGCTGAACCAAATGTATTCAACAGCATATAATACAGTAGGCTATAATTGCATTACAGGCTAGAATAAGGGGAAGTAATAGCACAAGGCAAATTGTTTTTGCACAATGAACCCAAAGCCTAACGTACCCGTACTGGACAAGGTCACGGTTTCTAAAAAAAATAGGAAGGCTACAGTCCTCCTGAGTTTACAGCTCCGCTCATTTGTTACTGGGGCGATAGAGCGCATTCATGACAAAACAATACAAACATTAGGGCCTGCTCACATATCGTGTCTTTTGCGCGCTCAAGTTCATTACTTCAAATGTATGCGCGCAGGGTGTAGGGCGCGTTTTTTCCAAGCGCGTCCGTGCCGCATCAAGATAAAAACATATTCATACCCTATTCATATAATAGTGTCACTAACGTTACATTAGATCTGGCTAATGGCACTGTTACAGTAGGTCATCTAAAAACATAACGGAACACTTACCTTACCGCAGCCGCAGACGTGAGCTTTGTCCTTGTCTCTATGGCCGTATTCTTCAGCACACGTTTATTTTCCGTGTGGGAAATGCCATTTTTTCCAAATAGTCGTCCTCAGTGAAATATACCGAGCAAACATAATGTCCCTTGATAATCTCTTTAGGTGTGTTTGGATCAATATCCAGAGCAAGTAAGTTAGCCATTTCTTCATCAGATCAGCGTTTTTAGTTGGAATTCTGTGAAACATCATGGTATTACCTCCCCTGTTTATTGTCGCAGCTATTTACAATACAGCGAAAACCCATGACTGTAAACTACACTTTTACTATTTATAAATTGCTGACTCTGTTATCCAAACTCATCTGCTCCTCTCCACGGCGCGCCTCTCAGGTGATTCGGTTCACTCCGCCCAAGTAGCAGTGCTTCACCTTCAGAGAATATAGTTCCCAGTATTTATATGGTTAAAAGATGTCTGTGTCTCATTTGATTTTGTTTTTTGTACACTCTGTGACTATACAAATCACAACATATAAATAGAAAAACGTTTGCTTTATTTTGTCACTCATTTGGATTAGTATGCGAACTGCAACCAATTACACCCAGTCTTTGTGCTAAGCTAGGCTAGCGGTGGGTGCGTCAAACAGACTTATAGCACGCACGGAGATGAAAAAGGTATGTATGGACTTATCTAACTCTGGGGAATAAGGTGAATAGGCTAAAGTCCCAAAAAGTCGGAGTGTTCCTTTAAATAAGACACATCAGGAATACGTCAGAAACTGAACATCTGTATACTGTATTCAAAGAGTGGTGCCGAGATAATTCATATCATTTTTAAAAGAGGTTGAGTAAATGATTTTTAGGTGAACTATCCCTTTAAGATTAAACCTGCACTGCCGTTATAGGTTGTCAAGCCTTTTCTTAGTTCAGCATTATGAATTTGGGTCAGCCATCGAGAAGAGACGTTTGGTCTGAATACTTAGTAGGATTAATTATAGCTAGAAGGGGTAGGTTAGAAGGAGTAATATTAATTAATTTCAGGAGTGTTTGCAGTTGTATGGTGACAAGCTTACTAATCAACTTTTTTCACATTGGATCTGATAGTATTGCCATGGCAACTACTAAAATTCAGAGCAGAATTTGCATGCCGGCAGTGACTTCCAGCTTTTCACAGCCCTAATGGCTTAAGTGTCAGTCGGCTGCCCGGGCAAACAAACAGGAATTGGACTGTCTCCATCATACCGGAGGACACTTTAATTATAGCTCAAAATGAAGTGCAGTGACACTTTCATCAGCATTATTTAGCTTTTTTTTAAATTCTATTACTTGCTTATTTAAAACACTTGTCATTAATTAAGCAAGCTCAACAGTCATCCATTAATTTAGATGTAGCATTAAGTAGATTCTCGTCTCTGTTTTTAGTGCTTATTTAAAACTTGCACTAGACTAGAGAATCTTGCTCTCATTGTAGTCTCCTGTGTTAGTTAGCAGCTTGTCTGGCCTTTTAACAGCAGAAGTGACTGAAATCCCAGTCGCACCAGGGTGGGAACGTTGTAAAACCATGCGCTATTTGCACAAACCATGTGTTTCTATGCAGTGTTTGATTTACGTCAGTTGCCTGCATTGTGGCTTTTGTTGAGCTACAGAATTACTTTGCATATAAAATTATAATTATTTTAAACCACAACATTCATAAATGACTTTTAATGACATAATATTTTAGTTTGCGTTGCATGTCTTTAAATTAAAACATAAATTGGATATTAAGGGCGATATTAAGTTGTCAAATGGTCACTTTACCTGTTCCCTGCCTATGTATTTAATTATATTACTGTAGCATTTTTTTCCCCTGTCACAGCTGTGGATAGCCGCTAATGAAAGGCTCTGCATGTTCTTGTGGTGCCATTTTCCTTCAGTTCCAGAGCAGGCGCATTAGGATTTGTGGCTCAGGCTATTGGCTCAAAAACATCTGTCTGGAACAGAGCGTACCTATGAGCAAAAAGCTCTGCCAGAAAGCTCTGCACTAGCCAAGCAACTGCCATTGATATGAAAGTGAATGCTAAAATACTCTGCAGGTATTCTGGACCTCCTTGAGCAGAACCTAGACAGTGCGACCTCAAGTGGCTAGCTGGCGAAATCACTCCTGATAGAGTTTGACTTAGCAGTTCATGTTTATTAGCAGATAGAATGTACAGTACGGGGCACAGGTGGCCATTGCTAAGTCAATTGTTTGCGAATGATGTTTAGCAATCCTTGACTTTTCCAATAAGAGAAGGCAATCGGTCTTGATGTAGAAGGACGAGTAGCTTTAAAATAGGTGATGTTGCTTCTAAGATGGACTATTATTGCGTGTTTGGATGTTTTGTGGCTAGAAAAATAAAGGTGTGGAACCGTGTTCGACGTTTAATGATGTAATTGATCATTCTGGGTGGCAATTGTTTTTTGTTCGGCCTGTTCCAATGTTTTGGAGTCTTCTAATCTTTATGCTTGCCGCTGACTTGGCCCATTTTTCCCTGTAGAGGTCGGCTTCAGTGTCAGGAAGTGTAAAACCGCACATAGGGCTGAATCTACAAGGGATGCATAAAGGGGGATATTTTATTTGGGTGAAATAGGCCGTTATCTTGATAGTTAGAACTAAAAGCTTATCCGAATGCCAAACCCCGGTTGGAAAGCACCAGCAATGTTCTTGATTAAATGATCCAATAATGTAAGAATCACAGCATGCAGTCAGGCTAATGTACTTTTAAATAAAAGAGGAAGCAAAAGAAGGTCAAATTAATTTTGAATAAAGTGTGTAAAACTTTATACAGCAGTTTATTCCGTCCTTGCATTTCCGTGACTTTGCGGCATATGAGGATTCAAAAGTGTGGTGTGGGTTGTGACACTTTCTGCAGGTTACATGCCAGTGCACTATAAATAACGCTGGGTTATTTTAACCCAAATGTGGGTAAAATATGGACAAACCCAAATGTAATTTCAAATTTTAACCCAACTTCAACTTTCACTATCAACTGTACATTTCTTTAATTACATGTTTAACCCAACATTTGGATTTGTCCATATTTGACCCAAATGTTGTGTCAACCCAAATTTGTGTCAAATATGGACAAACCCAAATGTTAGGTTAAAAATGTAATTTCAAATTTCACTTTCAACTGTACATTTTTTAATTACATTTTTAACCCAACATTTGGGTTTTTCCATATTTGACCCAAATGTTGTCAACCCAAAATGGGTCAAATATGGACAAACCCAAATGTTGGGTTAAAAATGTAATTTCAAATTTTAACCCAACTTCAACTTTCACTTTCAACTGTAATTTTTTTTAATTACATTTTTAACCCAACATTTGGGTTTGTCCATATTTGACCCAAATGTTGTCAACTCAAATTTGGGTCAAATGTTGGGTTAAAAATGTAATATCAAATTTTAACCCAACTTCATCTTTCACTTTTAAATGTACATTTCTTTAATTACATTTTTAACCCAACATTTGGGTTTGTCCATATTTGACCCAAATGTTGTGTCAACCCAAATTTTGGTCAAATATGGACAAACCCAAATGTTGGGTTAAAAATGTAATTTAAAATTTTAACCCAACTTCAACTTTCACTTTCAATTGTACATTTTTTAATAAAATTTTAACCCACCATTTGGGTTTTTCCATATTTGACCCAAATGTTGTGTCAGACCCAAATTTGGGTCAAACATGGGCCAACCCAAATGTTGGGTTAAAAATGTAATTTCAAATTTTAACCCACTTCAACTTTCACTTTCAACTGTAAATGTTTTAATTACATTTTAACCCAACATTTGGGTTTGTCCATATTTGACCCAAATTTGGGTTGAAACAACTGAATAAATGACAACAATAAATGAATTGCTGAGACATTCATTCAACCCATTTGTTTATTAACAGAAGCATAACTGTCTGCATCAAAAATTGCATACTTTTTGAGTAGGTTCTTTTGAATAAAGTACTTTGCAGCTCAAGAATGCGTTGTATGAATGGATACATACTTATTATTGTCAATGTTATGTGACCCACCAGTCCCAGTAAAGTGTCAGTCTTTGTTGGCGGAACACAAATAGACAGAGTAACTGCAATATTAAATCTAAAATGTTAGTTAGCCGATATTTACTATTGTTTATTTGATAAAAAAGATAATTGTACAATGGCTTGTGTGGTATTGCTTAAATTCACCTGTCTATACAGACGTGTACAGTGGAAATTCAGATATGATTCTGTACCCTTAGTTTTTCTTTCTTTTTATCTTTGGCTTCCCTTGTAAACAAATGTCAGTCTTGCGTTCTAGTCGTTGTTTTGTGAAGGTGGGATAAAAAGTGACAGGTTATCGTTGGCCAAGTAATGAATTGTTTGCTCATCCTGCCCTTTAATTTTATAGATAATTTCTCCCTGGCTGCTTTGCTACAGGCGAGGGAGCGAGCCAAGGCCGTTCATTTAGCAGGCCGTAATTGAGCTGTCAGGGAAGGCACAAGCATGCGCAGATGCACGTCATTGTGGGAACTGATGTAGGTTTCTGGACCGCTTCCCTGAGCCCTTAAATCGTTTGTCCATAAGTCGGTGTCGCCGGTGTGTAAGAGCAGTCCAGCAACACTGAGACGCAGGGACCGGAATAGCAGCTGGGATGGACACTGTACACACTGCATCAGTGTTGTAGCTCTCGGTATCACAGAAACGTGCAAAGGACTGAGAGACATTATTAGTGAGGTAGCATGATGGAGAGAGACACACAGAGGGTAAATCAAATAGTAGAAGTGTGTACTGCCTTTAAAAAAACTCAAACCACTCAAAATATTTGTTGGTGAGATCTTTGATGCTAGAGAAGACGAGGCAAAAAGATGCATTGTGGTGCAAAGTGTTGGCTGTCTTTAAGATTTTTTTAATGGCTTTGAGGTCACCAATTAAAGCTGCATATATTTGATTAAAATTACAGTAAACTGTTTTCTGTTCTGATGTACTTTAAAATGTAATTCATTCCTGTCATACCAAAGCTGAATTTTAAAAATGTCATGTTATTATCAATATTGAAAACATGCCTTAAAATAGCTTGAAAGTAACTCTACACCCATTTAGTGAATGTGGTTCTATGAATATGCAAATGAGCCCCGCCTCCACTCACTCACAGCTGCTCAGAGATCCACTCGTTGAAGATCACACGTTGATCCGATCTGCTTGATCTGGTTACAAAGTCAGTTTGTAGCAATTTCGAATCGTGTGTTTGAAACTGTCTTTGGTTCACTGGAGATTTAACGAAGATGCTCTTTTGTTCAGGAAGTTCGGTATGAACTCAAATCCATTGAAGATAATATGATTGGTTCAGAATTAAGGCCTGTTCACACCAAGCACGATAACTATAAAGATAACTATAAAGATATAATTCTAAAAATCGTTCTCCATATTAAAGAATAACAGAGTTCACACCACAGCTATAACGATAAAGATATGAGGAACGATATCGTTGGGATCACTTTCAGAATGATTTTTTCCAGCTGTCCAACGATAAAACACTGACAACCAATCAGAATCAATGTGCATTTAACATGGCAGATGATATGCAGAGAAGTTAATCGTCAAAGTAGAAAAAATAAATAAATGAATAAAATCCTCAACTGTTTGACAAGTCAAACCCACTTTCAATGATAGGCTACATTAAAAAGAGTGATATGGAAAGCATCCTGGGAATAAACGGTGAAGTATTCACAATGATATTATGGAGTTTAGCATTGTTACAAAATTACCTCTAGGAAGGCTATCCAGTAGCCTGGCAAACCAGACCTATCAAGATGCTAGGTCTGGGAACTCACAATTGGCATACCTCAATCCGGGGGGCGGGATGAAAGGTTGTCTTTCAATATCCCTCTGCATGCCATAGGATAGCGCTTACCAACCAGAGCGATGATGGCTGTGGCTGAGTGAGTCCCATGCATTTTCACTTTTGCCTTATCCGGTCGTCAAAACTCTGAACACATCTTCCTTTTTAAGAATGACTTCTTAACTCCAAGTCATTTGGCCGAGTCAGCGGCCAAAGCCGAAATCGAAAGACCGCTGGTCGCCAGCTTCGTCTTGTTTGTTTTTAAGTATCAGGGAAATCACCTATGGAAATCACGACGCAGAACCGTCACAACTCTGCCGTCATTGTGTTAAGCCCGCCCACCAACTCTATACACAATGTGATTGGTCAGACCAGAGTTTGGATTTTCCACTTCGAAAGTCAACAGAGAGTTGCTAGACCACACTTTGCAGCAAAATAATTTTTGCTGCCGCTAAGGTGCGTCTTAGATTTCTAGGCTAGCTATCCGGCACTAGTTGACAACATTGCTGAAGTACTTAGGTGATGTTTTTATTCCATCATTGAATTTGTCAGCTATCCAGATATTACACTAGACATGGATTCACTGTTTAGATGCGCTCCAAACACCTCTCGTCTTTTAAGAATATCGATTGTGTACCCAAAACAAAAAGCGCCTGTTTTTCCTTTTGATATTTGTTTGTAACGTAAGCAGCAACAGCAGGTAATTTGCCCACGTGCGTGCGCCCGCTACTCTGAAACCGCAGCGCGCGTGCATAAAAGAGGACTTTATGTCGGTCGTTGGTGTGTACGCATTTATCGTTATCTTTATAGCTATCGTGCTTAGTGTGAACGGGCCTTTAGTCTGGCCAGTTAAATTGCCAGGGCGGGCTTTATTCGATGATGGACAGATGATCTGCAGTTACGATGATCATCACGTTATCAAAGAGCGCTTGGGTTGAACTGGTTTCCCACAAAGATGGCCGTCGCTGGAGAACTGAGATGTATAGATCCCGCTATTGCGTCTGTTGTAAAAGAAATTGACACCGCATTAATTTTAAAAGACGAACAGAGAACTGCATTCAAGGCATTTGTTGATTGGAAAGATGTTTACCGTCCTTCTTACGGAATTTGGCAAAGGTTTTATTTATCAGCTGGCTCCGATGGTCACTAAGAAGATGGGACGAATGAAAAACCCTGTGGTTGTTGTGGTTTCTCCTTTGGTCGCACTCATGGAGGACCAAGTAAAAGAAGCAACACTCATTATTTTACCACTTCTTCCAGCATGCATGCAGTTCAGTTCTGTTTGCAACTATGCATAGCTCAACGTACATCACTTTCTGCATTGCTCTGATTGGTTGTAGGCGTATCCAATTGAGTGCAGAGTTGTTGTTTTTTTCCTGGTTTAATTTAGACATGTGTCATAATCAAAGCCCTATGGAGCATCAGACTCACATTCTGACAGTCAGGCTAGTTGACTTATGAATTTAGACACTTTTTGTCTTTTTAAAAAAGCATTTTAAAAACACCACACAGACATATAAACAACATTATAAGCTTGAATTTCAACACAGAGGGACTTTAAATCTTGTACATGTTCAGTTAAAAATTAAAATCTCACAAGATGTTCAAAATTGCTTAAACGTTAGGTACATTTTGCACATTATTGTTAAACAACCAGAGCCGGACAGTATCGGAGTACATTTACTTGAGAACAGTACTTAAGTTTTACATTTTAAGGGGTCTGTACTTTACTCGAGTATCATTTTTGGGGAGTACTCATGACTTTACTCAAGTACATTTGAGAGGGAAATATTGTACTCTTTACTTCACTACATTTCTATTCATAACCGTGAGTGGCAGTTACTACTTAAAAAAAAAAAGGAAAAAAGAAAAATCTCGGAAACCCTCAATTTGTTGGTTCCCTCCCAAAAGTGATTGGACTGTGTAGGTGCCACTGATTGGGACAGCCTATCAGCAATCACCTTCAGCTTTCCACCAAAGTCAACTCCATGGTCAGATTTAGATAAGAGACTAAAAACATGGACCTCGCCAGACTATTTCAATTATCTGAAATTTTCTTAAAGGGATAGTTCACTTTGAAACAAATTTTTGATATGTTTAAGGTTACCTCAAGGGCATCCAGGATGTAGGTGTCTTTGTTTCCACAGTATTTTCAATTTTGACATTTTTCGGTCAAACTATTCTTGTCTGTCAGTCATATAATGCAGGTTTAGGGGTCCACCTCAAAGAGCATGCACAGAGAAGTCCAAATTAAACATGATTTAATAACTCATAAATGTAAGTAAACATTGATGGCCTACGGCACGAAACGAGCGGTTTGTGTGAGAAAACGAACAGTATTTATAACGTTTTTACCTTGTGTAATCACATTCACGTCCAAGTGATCTGAATCAGTTGTCCACTGTTCAAACTGAACCATGCCCAATGTTTTCGCCGGAAGCGTCGACGTCACTCATTGTTACACAGAGATTTCGGAAGTTTTATCTTTCACTGTGAAGATCTAAACATATTTAGATATACAGGAAATCACAATGGAAGACGATTTCGGTATATCTAAATATGTTTAGGGAAAGGTAAAACTTCCGAAATCTCAATGAAAGTATTGAATGACGTACACACGCAAGCCATCACTTCCGGCGGAACATTGAACATGATTCATTTCGGTTCAGTTGGACATTGCACAACTGATTCAGATCACTTGGTTGTGACTGTGATTGCACAAGGTAAAAATGATATAAATACTGTTTGTTTTCTCTCATAAACAGCTCGTTTCGTGTCTTAGGCCATCAATGTGTACTATGAGTCATTAAATCATGTTTAATTTTGACTTCTCTGTGCATGCTCTTTGGCGATGGACCCCATAAACCTGCATTATATGACTGACAAACGCATTCTCATCCTTTATCGTCATATAGAATGCTATATATAAAAAAACGGCGCTATACTACGCACATGACATCCGTTATCGTTAATATAACACGCGCTGTGATGGTTAGGTTTAGGTGTGGGGTAGGGTAGTCTCATAATACGCTAAAGGATTTATTGGATTTATTACGCCTTGGGTTTGCGTGTTATATTAATGATAACGGATGCCTTGTGCGTAGTATAGCGCCGTTTTTTCATATAGCGTTCTATATGACGATAAAGGATGAGAACGGGCTCAACTGACAGACAACACCGGTTTAACCGAAAAATGTCAAAATTGAAAATACTGCGGAAACAAAGACACCTACATCTTGGATGCCCTTGAGGTAAGCTAAAACATATCAAAAATTAATTTCAAAGTGAACTATCCCTTTAAATGTTAAATAAAGCAACATCGTAAAAAGATAAAAATTACTTGATTTTACTTAGAATTCCTTACATTCTCCAAGGTATTAACATTAACGTTTTTCATATCTCCATGTAGGACGTTTCTGTCCATAAATGTAAGCATTAATGCAGTATTTAGAAAATGTGCTCTTGTACTCTTGATCCTCAAGTACTTTTAAAAAAGTCTGTACTTTTGCTCTGTAAACAACATTTATATACACACACACACACACACACACACACACACATATATATATATATATATATATATATATATATTATATTAAAGTAGATTTATATCACAGTAAAATAGTCTAAAATTAGCGCTAAATTAAATATTAAACAAAAACTGTGCCCTATGCTGTAAGAGAGAAAGAATAAATGTAGCCAGTGACAGGAATCATCATGTGATACTCAAGTTGCTAGCGGTGTCAGATTTGTGTTAAGGAGTGCCTGCAGTTTTCTGGACAGCTGCCGTCATCATCGGGGGTCCGTGTGTTCAGAGAACATGACCACCAACTGTGCAGACTTTACCAAAACCACCATCCCCCTCAATCTTATCCACTCCAGAACACATGCAGTGTGGATGAGAAGTGCGTTCATGCAGGTTTCCACTCCTCCATATTTATCTCTCACATACACACACACACTTGTGTGACGCTTGACTCTCAGCAGGTCTCTAACATATAGCTCTCGACTAAATCACTTCATTCATGTCACTTGGGTGCCTGTTTGTTCCTGCAGCTACAGGCTGCACAGACTAATTGAGAAGATGTGAAATGAATCATGCAGAAAATTGCCTAGATCCATATATATATATATATATATATATATATATATATATATATATATATATATATATATATATATTGGGGTGGAACGGTACACAGAAGTCACGGTTCGGTTCATACCTGCGTTCAGACCTCACGGTTCGGTAAAATTTCGGTACAATGGAGGGAAAAGCAAAACAAAAATACAGAAGGCATTGTATTTTTTAAAGTTTTATAAAAGCATAGAACCAGTTTATTTGTAGTGCACTGACAATAGTTTTATATAATTAGTTTATTAATTAGATGAATAAAAAGACAAAAAGTCCTTGCGATATGTTTGGTAATTGTACCTGAATTTATTTTACATTATTTTGCTATATTTCAGATCAATATATTTGTTTTCCTTAATTTTAATTAACAATGTAACATTATTCTCATCTGAATAAATAATTGATTTCTGTATAAAATAATACTACCTTTAAAAACACATTCGATTTTCTTTTTAAATCAATGTAGAATGTGTAAGATTAGTGCTCCGAGGAATATGACGAATGTCCAAAAGATGGGACCCACAGACTTTTTGAAATGGAGTTGGATAAATAGCCTATGTTTTGCTTTTAAAACAGTGTGTGTGTGATTTTGGTTGGATGACAGTTGTAGGTTACAGTTTGTCAAGAGTTTACAGTGTGACAAAAGCACAATGTTGTGTTTTATTGCGAGTTTAGCCTACACAAATATGAGAACAGTTTTTGTTTCCACTGTTCTATCGCGCGTCTCTCTCACTCTCACACTCTCTCTCTCACACACACACACACACACACACACACACACACAAGCATTGCAATCTTGACATCGCAGCCTGTTCATTATGCGGTCACACCAAACGCGAATAGAGCGCCAAATTCACGTCTATCGCGTCTGGTTCGACGCTAGTCCAAAGCGAGGATGCGCATATAAAGCCACGTTTGAAGTGAACGCGCGTTCAGAGCTTTGACGGTTCAGAGCAAGCCGATGATACAGATTATGTGTCCCTAAAGAACCCGCGTATCTAACAGTAGTCCCGCATTACATTAATTAATATGCACGCGAGTTTTATTTATTTATATACCGTGTATTTCTCCGTTTAAATTCGATGCACCGAACCGTGACGCCCGTACCGTTTCGGTTCGATACGAATACATGTACCGTTCCACCCCTAATATATATATATATATATATATATATATATATATATATATATATATATACAGTATATTGTTTTGACACCCAGGGGTATGTTGTGTTAATCATACATTTCCATTTATCTATTTATTGGACCCGACACCTGACAATCCTCCCACTCCCTTTCATTTTGGGGATTTTAAAAAGAAGTGATTAAACGTGAATTTTTTAATAAGTGAAATTAATTGTAAAGCCTTGCTAGAAAAAAATCTCTTAACATCATTACAGTACTTTGCAACTGGTGGGTCATGTTTCCTGAGAGGGGTCATTGACAGCAGGAAAAAAACAATGTTAAAGGGTTAGTTCACCCAAAAATGAAAATTTGGTTAAACTTTATTTCGATAGTCACTTTAGACATTCTACTAACTATAAGTAACTTTTCAACTACATGTCAACTAACTATCATTAGAGTATTAGTAGGCTGTAGTAGATTGTCAGTAGACTGTTAGGTTAGGGTTAGGTGTTAGGGTTCAGGTTAGGAGAACAAGTTGACTTATAGTTGCTAAGTTACTTTCAGTCAGTTGAATGTGTGTTGGGGGACCAACAAAATAAAGTGTTAGCAGATATTAAGCTGACAGTCTACTAATACTCTAATGATAGTTAGTTGACATGTAGCGGCAAAGTTACTTATAGTTAGTTGAATGTCTAAAGTGGACCGAATCACAATTAAGTGTTACCGAAAATTCTGTCAGTAATTACTCACCCTCATGTTGTTCCAACCCCGTAAGACCTTTGTTCATCTTCGGAACACGAATTAAGATATTTTTTATTAAATCTGAGAGCTGGATCACTCCTACTTACTAGTCCATAGGCTTCTTGAGGGAATGAAACTTGCTGGCCTCGAAAAGTAATTAAAGACATCGTTAAACTAGTCCAAGTGACTTCAGTGGCTCAATCTTAAGTTTATCAAACTACGAGAATAATTTTTGTGCGCAAAAAACAACAAAATAACGACTTTATTTCAACTAATAATTTAGTTCTCTCTCTGCCTTGAGTCAGGTTACTAGTTTAACTGCGTAAGTTTCTGTTATTGTACGTCACACGCATCACACACATGACCAGCGTCGGCCAATAGTGAGCCTATGTGCAACGTAGCTCTACACAATCACACTACGTTAACTGACTACAGGCCCATAGAGAAGGAAGTGAATAGTTGAAATAAAGTCATTATTTTGTTTGTTTTTGCGCACAAAAAGTATTCTCGTAGTTTGATAAACTTAAGATTGAGCCACTGAAGTCACTTGGACTATTTTAACGATGTCTTTAATTACTTTTCGAGGCCAGCAAGTTTCATTCCCTCAAGAAGCCTATGGACTAGTATGCAGGAGTGATCCAGCTCTCAGATTTCATCAAAAATATCTTAATTTGTGTTCCGAAGATGAACGAAAGTCTTACAGGGTTGGAACAACATAAGGGTGAGTAAATACTGACTAATTTTCATTTTTGGGTGAACTAACCCTTTAATTCAATTAATAGTGAACCAAATTTAGCACAATTATTGCATGCCATAGTTTTTTTTAACAGCAAAATATAATATAACAAGTATTTTTAACATGCTGTTTGTTAAACAAATGTGTTTAATATACAATTGTTTGGTCTAGGAAAAAAGATCTAGAAAAATCTAGGGGGGGGAAGGGTGGGGAGAAAAACGTTGTTATAATGTTATGCATTATTTTGTTCGTTTTTTTTAACCACATCTTCTTTTTTAGTTGAGCAGATAAAATATATGAGAGAATGTGAGTCAGACTACAATAAATAAGAGATCACTTTCAGCAGGGATAGATATGATTTGTGCGAACCACAATGTTTTTAGTGCCGTAAATTATTGGCTGTCGAGAGAGCATGAAGCCATTGAGATTCAATTTTGCATGATGAACACTTTCGGTACTTGATGGACCACTCGTTGTCCTAAGTGAAATCTGGGTTTTCATGATTTAATTTTTAAAAACACAGCATTTTTAAAGAGAGCTCCTCTCTCTGAAGCCCCTCCTTCTGAAAAGCACACTGTGCTCTGATTGGTCAACTGTGTTGTGATTGGTCAAGTGTGTTTGGGAAATGTCCCGCCCCTTACCATAAGCCCCCCCCCCCCCGTTTAACACACTAATACCTCAACCAGGCCCCACCCCTTTATTCTGCGTATGAATTATTTAAATGAGGAATATTGTGACGTGTTCGAAACTCAAGACTACAATGGAGGCGTTTCAGGGAGTTTAGAAACACTAACACTGATATTAAGAAGAACTCCCACTGGAGGGACTTTGTGTTTTGTAAGTTTGCAGAGCTTTTTCATGCTCAAACAGCAACATTACACACTAAAGAAATATGAACATGTGAAAAAGCACAATAGGACCGCTTTAATAAACAATGACACAAACACACTGTACTGTAGGCTATTCCTCCCTTCACGCAAACACCTCAACACTTTAAGCTAAAGTTTATCCCGGATGACTGAAGAGTCATTGTCACAGGATACTTCTCTAATTAGGAGCCCTTTGACGAGAGCATGACTTTCAGAGGGAAAAGTGCGCTTTTGGGCCTGAAGGAGCCTCATGGTTCCCAGTGCTTGCCTGAGATAATGAGTTATTCATTTTCAAAAGCAATCAAGATGTCAGGAGCTGATAGTGAAACCTGCTGCCGTTGGAGATAATGCCTCCTTGTCTTTTCATCAAAGCCCTGTCACTTTGACACCAACCATGATAAATGCGCCAAAAATACAAGAGGCTGGATTTGAGAAGGCGTAAACCCCGTAGTTGTCAATTTTTAAGATATCACTGTCACTGGCTTTGGGAGAGAAACACCAGAGCGTGTCTGCTTAGCAAATTATAACTGACATTTCTATATTAAGATGACGAATCAGACCCAAGTGTGTTTGGCTAAGCCTGCTTCGAATTAACTCGTTTAGCCGGCATGAAGTTAGTCATCTGAGGATTTGATTGGATTGCTAATCGTTGACAAATTAAGACGGTCATGGATGACTGGTGGAGGCTTGTGGCTTATATTCCAATATGAGCCATGCAAATCCAGCAAAAAACATTCTGAGCGCTAAGTGAAACTCAATCCCTTGAGATGGCAGGGTCACTTTATTTTTTTTCTTACCCTATTTTTCTCTAATTATCAAATCAATAGTAGAAAACATTAAATGGTGGCTGACCATTGCTCAAACCAATTAGCTGAGACTTTCACATGCTTATATTCCTGATTGTTTTCCTCACTGTTTTCTGTCTTTTCCTTTATGCAGTGAAAACTTGTGGATCAAATCTTCAAGGTCCGTCAGGGACTTTCACCTCACCGAACTTCCCCATTCAGTACGAGAGCAACTCCCAGTGTGTGTGGATCATCACAGCCAGCAATCTAAACAAGGTAAGAGCACAAATGTATGTTTAATAATGTCATAATGCATTTTATATTCAAGATCAATGTTGTTTCATTATTCTGGAAAAATAACTGTTGTTTGGCTATGTCTTCGGATGTGTGTTGCAATGCGCAGACACAGCGCACAAGTACCGAATTGAGTTCTCTTTCACATCTTTTTGCGCTTGAATATTTAAAGTAAGAAAAAAATAGCCCGCCTTGTTTGCAGAGGCTATTTATATTAACTCCAGCCATTGACCAATTACATAAGTCGCTGCAACATCAGCAGGAGCAATATTGTCAGGCTAAGGTGTGTGGCGGAAGGTTTTGAGTTCAAATCTGCCTTTTGCCGGACTTGCTCTACTCCCTTTCCCCATCAAATATATATGGAATCTTGTTTCCGCCAAAGAATGAAAAATAAAAAGAGTAATTCCGACTTTTTTTCTCAACAATTCCGATATATAAAGTCTTTTTTATCTTAAAATTGGTGCAATTGTGAGTCTATATGTCACAATTCTGAGAAAAGATGTCAGAATTTTGCGATGTAAACTCGAAATGATGTGTTATAAAGTCAGAATTGAGAGATGTAAACTCGCAGTTGTGACAAAAAAAGTCTGAATTGTGAGATGAAAAGTATTTATTTCTCATAATTGCGACTTTATATCTCACAATTGCAACTTTATTTCTCTGAATTCATATCTCACAATTGAGATAAAAAGTCTCGATTCTGTCTTTTCTCTCACAATTGTGACTTTATTTCTCATAATTGTGACTTTATATCTTGCAATTGCGACTATTTCTCATAATTCTGACTTCATATCTCGCAATTGTGAGATAAAAGTCTTGATTCTGTCTTTTTTTTCTCACAATTGCGACTTTATTTCTCATAATTGCGATTTTATATCTCGCAATTGCAACTTTATTTCTCATAATTGCAACTTTATATCTCGCAATTGCAACTTTATTTCTCATAATTGCAACTTTATTTCTTGCAATTGCGACTTTATTTCTCATTATTCTGACTTCATATCTCGCAATTGTGAGATAAAAAGTCTCGATTCTGTCTTTTTTCTCGCAATTGCGACTTTATTTCTCATAATTCCGATTTTATATCTCGCAATTGCAACTTTATTTCTCATAATTGCGATTTTATACCTCGCAATTGCGACTTTATTTCTCAGAATTGCGACTTTATATCTCGCAATTGCGACTTTATTTCTCAGAATTGCGACTTTATATCTCGCAATTGCGACTTTATTTCTCAGAATTGTGACTTTATATCTCGCAATTGTGACTTTATTTCTCATAATTCTGACTTCATATCTCGCAATTATGAGATAAAAAGTTGCAGTTATTTATTTATTTATTTTATTTATTTTTTATTCACTGGCGGAAACAAGCCTCCATACATAACAGATCAGAAAGGCTTTTAGTTTAAATAAAAAAATAAGAAAATATTTGAAAAGTGGAAATAAAGTGTCTAACGTGTGTTTGATGATAAAGTGTAGGGAGGGCTTCATTGACCCAATAAGATGCCATCCATTTAATTATTTTATTAAATATAATCATTTAAATAGAATCTATCCCTATTTTAACTTTAAGGTCCTTCGTATTCATATGTGTTTTGTCTTATGTCTCGAGCGCCATTCACGCTGTCCTCCTGGTCGAAGCCCTGACTGCGGCCCACAAGTTGGCATTAGTATTCTGCTGGGACTCTTCTCAGCGTCTTGTACAGGGCCTGTGGTGATGCTGTCGCTGTATCAGAGAGAGAGAGAGAGAGTGCATGGGCGTCTCATTTGACTGCCCTGTCTCTCCTGGCCTTCTGTGAGATTGCTCCTGACCTCCTTCCTTGTCCTTTTTTGCAGGTTATTGTGGCCTTGCCCCTACAAACACCTCCCTATCCATCCCTTCTTCCCCATAAAGCCCTTGCGCGTTTATAGGGAACTGCATGATGGGCTTTGTTGGTTATGTGTGTATAAAGGTGACGAGTGTCGGTTTGATTGCTCTTGTGGGTTTTATAGCCACACTTCAGTTTAATTCAAACATTTTGAGATGCACCCCCACAAGAGCTACAATGTGTGAATGTGTGTAGGGAGGGAGATAATCATTGTATAAATATGTGAATGTGTGAGAGAAAGGGACAGATGTATGATGGAGTGATCTCAAGGAATCGTGAGGAAATAAGTTGTTCTGATTCATCTTAACGATTCTGGCTCCATTAATTATTCTTTTGAGTTTGAAAAAGAAATATTTGGATAAACTTTTTAGTGAAAGTTACAAGTTTAACTTTCACTAAAAGGAACCAGCTCTGATGATCTCTTAGTATATTGTGTACTCAAAAGAACTCATAGAGTCATTCCCTCGAGAATCGGACTTCACTGGTTGAGCTTTATGTTTTTAATTCTCTAAAACAGACTGTTTCGTAAGAGCTTCACTAGTTACATTGTATTTATTTGATTCACTTAAAAGAACCAGATCATAAGAGTCATCCGCTCAAGAATCAGAATTCTCTGGCTCCACTGTAGGTGTTTTCAAAGGAATCAAAGTTCATTGGTCTCACTTTTTTCTAAATGGTTCTCAATGGTTCTCTCGCTTCAGCCATGTCTGTATTGTCATTGCGGGACCTTGCAATTGATTTCAGGTGATGTGACTCAATAAGATTGCAATTCATCTTGAAATAGCAGATCTATTGAGTGCAACAAGCAAAAACCCTGAATTTTTTTCCATAACCTTAAGTCAAGGTCTCTGAGATTGACTCTTTCTATGGCGGAATGATACACACAGGCAATAAATTAAAACGAACAAACCGTTTTCTCAGTTCAGAATGTTTGGCCTTCTCCTCATCTGCCTACTCGTAGGTTTAGAAAGAAGCTGTGTGCTTATCTAAGTACTTTTTTAAAAGTAGAGGGTCCTGATCATCCCCAAACTTCTGCAAGCGAATCACCCGAGGTTTGAGTTGGAAAGCTGCGTTACAATCCAACTTTCTCAGGACCATTTAAATGTTCATAAGGCCGTGATGAAATTGGCTGGACGTTTTCCCATCGTTTGATGGATGGAGGGTAGCATGAAAGCCTTGTGGGCCAAAACGAGGCTTTTTATTTTTTTTCTTTTCCTACTTTTTCAGTTCGCATTGGACCACTTTAAAAGGTCTGGAACTCTGCCAGCTTGAATAGAGACGTTTGTGTTGTTTCCCCGCAGCCTTGGCTTTGGCGTGTTGTTTTCAATAAATCAAAGAGTTTGTAGAATCTTCTCTAAGAAAAAAAACTTTTGTCCTTACCCGCTTTTTTTTTTTTTTTTTTTTTTAATGGCCAAAACAATGAGTCAGGCAGTATCAGTGGCAAGGCAAAAACATTTTTTTTAATTTGATTTGTTATTATTATTGTGCAAGAAAGAACAGTTAATTGAACACACCATTGTGTAATTTGGGCATGTTGTCACACCACATGAGGAAACTTGCCATTAAATAGCCTATTATAGACTTTTTAGTCCAATTAAACAGTAAGATGAAATGAAACACAATACAAAGTACACTTATATTTTAAACTGTTGTTTTGCTAAACATAAACACGACCGACATAATATATTATATACTATAATTGCATCAAATTGCAATTGATTGTTTTGAACATGTACAATGCAGGACATTAGGCTGACCACCTGTTTGATGACTAGCCCCGATTTTCCATGCTTTTTGTTTAATTATGTGCTTTTTAACCCATATTTAGCCATTATGCTGCTAATCTGTACTAGCCCCCCATTTTACCTATTCAGAAAAGCAATTGCCATTTGTTGGAATTAGAGATTTGCACATATTTTAATAATTTTTTCCGTAATTAGTACATTTGTGTTTCACTAAATTACTGGAAAAGCATGAGGCAAATTCATTCGTCTACAGAAGAGAAATGCATTTAGCACAAAGGTGCGTTATTTATTTAAATATACCAGCATACACCCGGTTGCATGTGAGCAATTGCTAATTGTCTCTTACAGCCTATTGCTCACTTATTTTTGGCAAACTATTTTAGGGTGGCAATTTATTTATATTTCACTCTGTTCTTTAACCTTGGCGAGAGTGACTTGAATGGTGTCAGGGCTTAATTCAATTTAGAGTCCATTGTGGCACTTTTGGGTTGTGGGAATGTATGAGACAATGTCAGTTTGGTTTCTTTTTGTTGTTTGCTTTTTGTTCAAATGGAGATAATGAAAATAATAAACGGATCACTGGTTTACCAAGGGATTTGTTAACTCCGCTTAGCTCGCCGTGCATATAGAATCAAGCCCATTGCATCAGGCGCACATTTGGCCTTATTCAAAAGCAGAACGAATTTCTGTGTAATTTGTTGATAAAAACAGTACATTCATTGAATTCAAAGGGACACATTATGAAGAAATGGTATTATGTGCGATTCACGCATAAATTGGTTGATGTTTCATGAATGAGGCCCATATTGCGTCCATCCTCATTCATTTACAGCTGTTGACTTGCGTCCTCTAGTTTCAAAAGGAGACGTCTGCAGTAAACATGGCTTTGTCCATTTGTAGATGGTTGTTTTTTAGCGTTCAGTTGTCCATGCGTGAATGGAGCATGACCTGATTTATCAAGCAGAAACTGAAATGCTGTCGCCCATTGGTCTTTCATTGGAGACTGATGCCCAGATTGGGCATTAACCTCAGAGGGAGCATCAAAGGTCAGATCATAACAGGCAGAGAAACATATGTCCCCTCATCCATGCTCAGACTGTTCTCTTCAAGGTTTTTTTTTTTTTTCTTGTCTTTCATTGCTGTGGTAAAAACACTTAAAACACATCTGAATGGCCATTGCATCTTGCGCTCAGCAAACATGTATGTGTTTGGCTGCAATGCTCAACGCTGCAAAAAGAAACCTTTGACGCTCTTTACAGAGAGCGCTCACAAATACACACCGGAAAATTGAACTTAGACGCCTCTTAGCAGGCGGATTGTTCTCTGCATGACATGACATAACAGCATAACACAATATAACATAACATTATATGTTTGAGCATTACATGGCATAACATAACATAATATAACACAACATAACATAACAAACATAACACAGCTTAACATAACTACATAATACAGCATAACAACATAACACAACATAACATAACACAGCATACATTACATAACATAACATAATACAGCATAACAGCATAACACAGCATAACATAACACAGAATAACATTACATAACACAACATAACATAACACAGCATAAAATAACATGACATAACATAATACAGCATTACACAGCATAACACATGACATAACACAACATAGCATAACACAGCATAACATGACATAACATAACATAGCATAACACAGCATAACATAACATGACATAACATAATACAGCATAACAACATAACACAACATAACATAACATCAGCATATTACAATGATTTCTGAAGTATCATATGACACTGAAGAATAGAGAGCTTTGTTTTACCTTTGTTTTCATTTGTTAAATATATTTTTAAATAAAATGTATTCATGTAATGGCTGACATTTTAATTTGTAATACTTTTACAGTATAACGTTTTTGTTTGTTTTTTTACTTTGTCTTTGACCAAATAAATGCAGCTTTGGTTAAATGTTACCGACCACAAACTTTTGAAAACTTTTTGTTTGCAAAAATTATGTATAAAAATTATGTCTCTTGGCAGAAAAAAAACTGACCCGAAAATGAATTTTTATATAATTGTTATTTCTCATTTTAAATATATTTTGTCATTTTATTAATATTTGACTTTTTAAATAATAATTCAATAATGTTAAAAAATGTGAATTAAAAAAAAATTCAAGCCGATAAAATACAATAACCACACTTTTATTTAAAGTAACACCAAAATTGGAAATAAAATATATTTTTTTAAAAAAATAATATCATATATTTTCTCCCTTTTTTTCACTTTTGGCCCTAAAGGGTCAGGTAAACAGAAATGCCATTTTCAGTGCATCTCTAATATTTTTGGTACACCATTCAAGTCTATGCACAAGGAACGTATTTGAACGGATTCCAAAATCACAAACATGTAACAATACCCACACACACAAGGGATCTTCCTCAAGGTGAAAGCAGAAAACAAGCTGCCAGGATGTCGAGCTCCTATAGTGCTCTTCGTAGTGTCATTTCCCCCGATTAAGTTCACAGAGATGGGATCTCTGGTTCCTCTAAGCCAGGCTACTTCAACTGTCACACAATCCTGCTGGGATTTACTGCCAGTACCGTCTCGTGTCTGCAGTCTCACCCAAGCATTTCACAGATGCTGTTTCAAAACAAGAATGAGAGCACAAGCCATCATGTGACACCACTGCTCTGAAAATGACACGGTTGCTGCAAAGCAAAACGCTGAGTGTTATAATTCAAACTCTAATTGTTCAGGTCAATGCATGGCAGAAGTGTAAAAGAAAATATTTTTTTACATAGATATATATATATATATATACTCACCTAAAGGATTATTAGGAACACCATACTAATACTGTGTTTAACCCCATTTCGCCTTCAGAACTGCCTTAATTATATGTGGTATTGATTCAACAATGTGCTGAAAGCATTCTTTAGAAATGTTGGCCCATATTGATAGGATAGCATCTTGCAGTTGATGGAGATTTGTGGGATGCACATCCAGGTCACAAGCTCTCTTTCCACCACTTCCCAAAGATGCTCTATTGGGTTGAGATTTGGTGACTGTGGGGGTCATTTTAGTACAGTGAACTGTTCAAGAAACCAATTTGAAATGATTCAAGCTTTGTGACATGGTGCATTATCCTGTTGGAAGTAGCCATCAGAGGATGGGGACATGGTGGCCATAAAGAGATGGACATGGTCAGAAACAATGCTCAGGTATGCCGTGGCATATAAACGATGCCCAATTGGCACTAAGGGGCCTAAAGTGTGCTAAACCATGGAGTGTGCCACACCATCACACCATCACCACCAGCCTGCACAGTGGTAACAAGGCATGATGGATACATGGTCTCATTCTGTTTACGCCAAATTCTGACTCTACCATCTGAATCTCTCAACAGAAATCGAGACTCATCAGACCAGGCAACATTTTTCTTCAACTGTCCAATTTTGGTGAGCTCTTACAAAATGTCGCCTCTTTTTCCTATTTGTAGTGGAGATGAGTGGTACCTGGTGGGGTCTTCTGCTGTTGTAGCCCATCCGCCTCAAGGTTGTGCGTGTTGTGGCTTCACAAATGCTTTGCTGCATACCTCGGTTGTAACAGTGGTTATTTCAGTCAAAGTTGCTCTTCTATCAGCTTGAATCAGTCGGCCTGTTCTCCTCTGACCTCAAGCATCAACAAGGCATTTTCGCCCACAGGACTGCCGCATACTGGATGTTTTTCCCTTTTCACACCATTCTTTGTAAACCCTAGAAATGGTTTTGTGTTAAAATCCCAGTAACTGAGCAGATTGTGAAAGAGAGACCCGTCTGGCACCAACAACCATGCCACGCTCAAAATTGCTTAAACCACCTTTCTTTCCCATTCTGACATTCAGTTTGGAGTTCAGGAGATTGTCTTGAGCAGGACAACACCCCTAAATGCATTGAAGCAACTGCCATATGATTGGTTAATTAGATAATTGCATTAATGAGAAATTGATTCCTAATTATCCTTTAAGTGAGCGAATACTGTATATGAACATCCTTTATTCATATTGCTGTTGCTGCAATTAATTAAATGCAATAAGCCACTTGAGGTTATGTTAAAATGATTTAAACACCCCTAAAATGTAAAATCAGTAAAAATGCAAATCACTGTCATCTGCTTATTGCTGTAGTTCAACATTGTGTTCTGTTTTCGTCTTTTTTAGGCGAGTTGTCCTAAAAGCTTTTTATAAATATGAAGATGTTTTTATAACCGTCATGTTCACTTTCTTCTGTTCACTGAATTTCCAATCATGTCACTCAAATGAGACTATTTCAGTAGTTTTACCTGGAGCAGTATTTCAGTAATATCATGCCAGCCCTTCAGCACACGCGAGCTGTCAAATCAGAAGCATGTCAAACCATAGAATGGATGAACAAAAGTCACAGTCTCAAAGTGACAGGTAATGCAGTTGGGTCAAATAAAAGACATTTGCAAGTAAATGTACTTCAAAATCAAAAACCATGAACTGAACTGACTTCTTTACTCCTGTATTAAAAGCAGCAAATGAAACATAGGCTGACCTATTCAAAGAAAATAATGTTTTTTGAATATTTGCATGATCACAGGTGGTGACAACAGGGGCCTTAAAATCCCAGATTAAATTTTCAGTTTCTCTACAAAACATCAGAGTGTGTCTGCTTTGTTTCTGGCTCCCTGAAGGACAGTAATAAGCCATGAAGAATCATACATTCTCCTTTCATCGCTGATAGAGAAAGGTATTAGTAAAAGTTTTAAAGCCCCTGGTGTAAGGGTGTGAAAGAATACATCCTGAAAACAAGCCTCTGGGAATCCCATGATTGACAAAGATAAAAGGCAGTGATTGAAATGATTATAAACAACTACATATTGTTGTCAAAAGTACCAGTAATTTTGTACCCAGAGTCGATACTTATTATAAATGTTAAAAAGCTGTGTTATGTTATGTTATGTTATGTTATGTTATGTTGTTATGTTATGTTATGTTATGCTGTGTGTGTGTTGTGTTATGTTATGTTGCTGTGTTGTGTTATGTTATGTCATGCTGTGTTGTGTTATGTTATGTTGTGTTATGTTATGTTATGTCATGCTGTGTTATGTTATGTTATGTCATGCTGTGTTGTGTTATGCTATGTTATATTATGTTATGTTATTTTATATTATGTTATGCTGTGTTATGTTATCTTATCTTTTATGTTATGTTATGTTATGTTATGTTATGTTATGCTGTTATGTTATCTTTTTTGTTTTATGTTATGTTATGTTATATTGTCTTATGTTATGTTGTTATGTTATGCTGTTATATTATGTTATTTTATAATGTTATGTTATTTTATGTTATGTTATCTTATGTTGTGCTGTTATTTTTCTATATGCAGATTAAGTCATTCTAACTAATATTAAGTTATTATGTCATGTCATGTCATGTTATGTTGCATAATATATGGTTTGGTCAAATTTAACAATGGGTCATGGGTCCAATTACCAGAAAACATACAAACTGCATAGATGCTTACTGTAATATTATATTATTTAATTATATATTTTATTTTATTTTGATTAGGGCTTAATTAGGGCTGTCAAATGATTAATCACATCCAAAATAAAAGTTTTTGTTTACATA
This sequence comes from Hybognathus amarus, assembly GCA_030378365.1. Taxonomy (NCBI): domain Eukaryota; kingdom Metazoa; phylum Chordata; class Actinopteri; order Cypriniformes; family Leuciscidae; genus Hybognathus; species Hybognathus amarus. The sequence goes on along the minus strand of JAQIUQ010007696.1, from coordinate 105,390 downwards.
ATGTGTGGGTGCATTGTGTATAATTATTATATATATTTATATATATATATATATATATATATATATATATATATATATATATATATATATATAGTACCCACACATGCTTGTATATATTTAAGAAATATTTTCATGTATATACTGTATATAGATTTATATATAATTTATAATATACCTAAATATAAATATTTTTTATTTTATTTTTTTCTTAAATACACACGCATGCGTGTGTGTATCTATATATATATATCTATATATATATATATAGTATAATTATACACAGTGCACCCACATATATTATGTAAACACAAACTTTTAACTTTTAAACACCCTAGCTTTAATTGAATGCCCATTTTAGTGTGTATATGCATGTGTGCTTGTGTTGATATGTCGGTTCGGTGTTTGTGAATGTCTGGGCTTCTTTTTCTTACACTTGTTTGATTTGCATCAGGCTAAACCAGATTCTGGCCTGAACACCCGTAAAAAGAATGCATTTATTTTTTTATGAAATAGACCTGTCTGTAAATCGGTAAAAGCATTTTCCCTGGCCTCTCGTCTCCATTGTAAAGGCATAATTTTGCTCTATTACCTTATTTTTTTGCAATTCAATACTCACTCAGCACCTCACCCTCCAACAAAAGCATTAGCTTACGACTCCAATCGCCATGACAACCGCAGGCAGGCAGAGCAGAGTCGCTGAAAACCTCACGGGCCTGATCTGAGATCAGATTTACAGATTATTTTAATATTACAAATCCAGAGAAGAGACCGATCCAAGACCAGCCTCAATGATATCTGTTCAGTCCTGCATCTCTGCTGTGCCAGAGCTGAATTTGTTATGTGGTGACCTTTAGTGAGACAGGGACTCTGGAGTATTTTGTATTCAGTTACATGGCAAAAAACAACTGTATTATCCGTGCCGAGATGCCGTCTGGGCATCAATCATCACTCCTAAGTAGCTCTCATACATCCATACCTGCTAAAGCCCATCGCCATGGCAACTAATTCCACCCAGTAGCTCCCAATGGGTTAATCCATATAGAAAGTTCAGGTTCTTTTCCACACCTCTAATGCCTGTTCCCATGCTAAAGCCTCAATCCTCCTTTCCGAAAACTCCCAGTGTAGTCTTGAAATTATTACATTTCGATGAATCAGTTGACTGTGCTGTGATTGTATAATGGGTATAATTAGTCAGAATTTTACAAATGTATTTTTTTTCTTTCAGCATCAGTTTCCCACAGGTCTAAGAGAGTACAAAAGGCTGGCAATAAGTGTAAAAACAGCTGGGTTGCCATCCAAATGTGAAGCGAATATTTTCCAAGTTTGCAACAACAACAAAAATGCTAATTAAGTGTGTTTTCTTAAAGGGATAGTTCGGCCAAAAATTATATTTAAAAGATGCATTGCTCACCCTCAAGCCGTTCGAGATGCATATGTCAATTTTGTTTCAGATGAACGCATTTTCAGTTATTTTAGAAAATTTCTTAGACCCTTCATTGGATATAATGTGAAGAAATGGGGTCCAGCTCCTTCAATTCCCAAAAATGTGCATACATCCTTCACAAAAGTAATCCATCTGGCTCCAGGGTGATAAACGAAGGCCTTCTGAGGGTGATCCGTGCGGTATTGTCGTAAAAATATACATATTTAAAACTTTATAAATGAAAATATCTGACTTCCGGCAACGATTGTCGCGACGGTTCCTACGCTACGTGCGTTTACAGGTGATGGAAGTCGCGTACGAGGTAGGACGTAGCATAGGAAACGTCACAGCGTCACGACGGTTCCTACGCTACATGCGGTGGCTTCCATCACCCGTGAACGTACGCCGATCGTTGCCGGAAGTCAGATATTTTCATTTTAAAAAAAATTGCGTCGCTGGGCACGTCCCACTGGTCGCTGTCGCGTGTGTCCCCGGAAGTCGCCCGCTCACCATTGATAATGAATGGTCTGACGTCGCTTGGTCGCGTGTCAGTGTGAACGGGGCTTTAATGGGTCTAATGTGTGCCTTGTCAGAATGTATTTGGTAAATACGTTTCCTTCTTCCGCTATAACTTTTAATTTGGAGTTTTCATCTTTTGTTTCGAATGCGATGCTATATACGCATTAAAACAGGGAGATGGAAACATGTCCATTATTGCTGAGAACATAGCTTATGATTATAATAACCTCAACTAGTTGTGTTATGATTACATTCTTCTCTTGAGCACTATATAAAATAATGACTGATGCTTGTATGAAAAAATGTATGTATGATGTTTGTTCAGTAGAGGCTGGAGCGCTCAAAGTTCCTGGAAACTTTGACCTTATGGTGAAATTTCTTTATTCTCCATGAAATTCTCTCTCCGTTTCAGTCAGCTGACAGGATTCAATTATGCAAGAGCCATAAAGTTTAATTCCGTTCATTTGACACATCACTAAGCATTATGCCTCATTTCTGCCGACAGGTGATTCAGATTAACTTTGAGGAGTTTGACCTAGAACTGGGCTATGACACACTGACCATCGGTGATGGAGGGGAAGTAGGAGACCCGAAAACCATCTTGCAAGTGTGAGTATCTTATCCACAGTCTGTGACGGTATAAGATGATGCATAATTTACACAGTAGGACATTCTGTTCCTGAATCAATATTCCTCTCAGCCAGTCTCAATGCTCTGGGCAGTGGTTGCTTGATGGTAATGATATACTGTACAAAGAACTAAAAGGAATTTTCAATATCCTACTAGTGTAAATAGTCATGTAGTGTCTTCAGAAACCAATCAAATGTTTGTTTTTCTCCTTGTTGTCTTAAAGGAAAACTCTGGTCAATATTAGCATTGAGCTCATTTTTTTGTACTGTACATTTGGAGTGCTGTCAGTACAGACGAAAACGACAAAAATCGGATGTTGCCTACACCGTGTTATTGATCTTTTTAAAATTCGCACCCTGTTGACTTTAATGGGGCATGTTCTAAACCTGCTTTTAGCCTCTTGACATCCTAGATTTGTCATTACGAGTGCACAGCCATGTGAGTGGTGTTATTAAGAGTGACCACGGTCAATCTGACTGCAGTAGATGTGAAAGATATTAATAAAAATGATGTTAATTCAGCTAGCTTACAAACCTCTATTTGCTTCCTGTTTTTGCTCAAAACCCACAGTAGTCGATTCACGTGCGCGATCAATAGTGAATATTATCATAAACCTACAACTGTGTGGTGTTCTGAGAATATCAGCTCAAATGGATAGTTCATCCTAATCAGATGTTGAACACACGGAGGAGGTTTGAGATGATATTCACCAATGATCACGGCACGTGAGATCGACAATCGACTACTGTGGGCTTCGAACTGAAAACAGGAAGCAAATAGAGGTATGTGAGCTGGCTGAATTAACATATTAATATCTTTCACATCTACTGCAGTCAGATTGACCATGGTCACTCTTAATAACACCAGTCACATGGCTGTGCACTCGTAATGACAAATCAAGGATGTTAAAGGAGTAGTTCACTTAAAAAAAACGTTTGCTGATAATTTCCTCACCCCATGTCATCCAAGATGTCCATGTCTTTCTTTCTTCAGTCGAAACGAAATTAAGGTTTTTGATGAAAACATTCCAGGATTTTCTCCATATAATGAACTTCATTGGGAACCAAATGGTTCAAGATCCAAATGAGAGTTTCAAATGGCTTTAAACGACACCAGACGATGAACAAGGGTCTTATCTAGCGAAATGATCGGTCATTTAAAAAATAAATTAAAAAGTTTAAGTTTTATAAGCACAAATGCTCGCCTTGCTCTGTTCTGTGATGAGGGTTCGTGACTCTCCTGTTCAAACTCGTCCATGAAAATGAACAAATGTTTTTTCGGAGTCATGACTCGAAGGGTCCTAGATAAGATACTTGTTCATCGTCTGGTGTTAATTGAAGCCCTTCGCTTTGTTTTAATCAAAAACCTTAATTTCTTTTCGACTGAAGAAAGAAAGACGTGGACATCTTGGATGACATGGGGGTGAGTAAATTATCAGCAAAATTTTTTTTTTTTTTTTAAGTGAACTACTCCTTTTAAAAGGTTAAAAGTAGGTTTAGAACATGCCTCATTGAAGTCAACAGGGTGTGAATTTTAAAAAGACGATAACACGTGTAGGCAACACTGATTTTTGTCGTTTTTGTCTGTACTGACAGCACTCCAAATGTACAAAAAAATTAGCTCAATGTTAAAATTGAACGGAGTTCTCCTTTAAAGGGATAGTTCGCGTAAAAATGAAATTTCTGTCATTAATTTCTCATCCATGTCGTTTCAACCCTGTAAGACTTTTGTTCATCTTCGCACGAATGAACACACAAATGAAGATTTTTTTGATGAATGTCTTTCCATTGACAGCTACGCAACTACCACTTTGACACTTAAAAAGTTTATAAAGAGATCGTAAAACTAATACACCAATTTTTTCATGAAAGAAATTATTGTAATATATTATACATTACTAAAAATAGCAGTGAAACTAATTCATAGTTTTGACATCTTTATAAATGACACCGTGTCCTAACCAGATGACATGCAATAAAAAAATAAAATAAAAAATAAATCAGCCATAAGGGTGTCTATTTTTGAAACGGCTTATATTTCTGCAACTTCGCACTGGAATAACAACATGCAAAGTATGACAATAATAATCTAAGGTGCTGATTATGTGCTTTATTTAAAGCATCTAATGTGAGATTTGTGTGAAATTGCAGAGAGGCTCTGCCCACAAACTTCTGATTGGCTGTGATTTTTTTATTGATTTTGTCATGTCTCATAAGTCGTGTCACATCTGGGGTAGACAGACAAATTGTTTATTGCTCTAATCTTATACACATCGCACCTGGTGTTGTTATTCTAAAATATGCAAAATAGCAATAGAGAATGCGTAACCTTTTGTGTGGTAGTGTACACTCAGTGTAATGTGCTTCTGATTTGTTTGTGTCTAATCTCTCCCTTCTCCCCAGTCTGACGGGCAGCTTTGTTCCTGACCTCATTGTTAGCATGACCCATCAGATGTGGCTTCACCTTCAGTCTGATGAAAGTGTGGGATCTATAGGCTTCAAGATCAACTACAAAGGTACCTGAAAAGCTGTGCAGAACCTACAGTCACTTTGGCAATGGTCATAAATCATTTTGCTCACCCTTTACGTCCGTGTAGGTTTTGCAAATATTTAATCAATGAAAAGTATTAAAAAGAGCTTGAACCTCGTAACTTCATTGGCTCCTTAAACTGTCAGTCAAACCTCATTACTCCGCCTATCTCTATCATAAATGAAGTGCTGCACACATTTTAAAGCATCTCTGCTTGTTTAGCAATCCAGAGAGAATAAAACACTTTTTTGCTCTAGATAAACACAATTTAAAGGCTGATGTTTGTATCTGAGGAACAGAGAAAAGTGTTTTTGTCTAGCATTTGTTGTAGTCACAGTCACAGTTATATAGCCTGTGTGGACTACTTAATCTTTTATAACATGAGATTTTGGCCAAATCACATAAAAAATGGAGCACCCACAGTAGCTTCAATATTTTTTTAACTTGATGAAAACGTAATGTGATGCACTTTAGATGTGGCCATTCTAATGATGGGAAACACACAAATATGTCTGATATTTGCCGGTCAAAAACTGCTTGATTTTGGTTAAATGATGATAATACGCTCTAAAAAATGCCCCAAATTTGGGTCAAATATGGACAAACCCAAATGTTGGGTTAAAAATGTATTTAAAAAATTACAGTTGAAAGTGAAAGTTAAAGTTGGGTTCACATTTTCAATTACATTTAACCCAACATTTGGGTCTGTCATATTGTACCCAATGTCTGTTGATGTCTGCAGACTAATTTGATTTTCTGGTTTCATACATGGTAATTGTATGAAAAAGTTCAAAAAATGCTGGGTTGTTTAACCCAATTTTGTGGCAAACATGGACAAACCCAAATATTGGGTTAACAATTTAATTTAAAAAATGGCTGGATTTGTTCATATTTGATATTTGTGCATGCAATATTTCCATCTGACAGTGACGATATGAGATTAAATAACCATTCATTCGTCGCTATTATCAGGCAAAATATTTGTGACTGCGGCAATCCTATTGTCAAGGTTAACTAGAGGAAATGTGGCAGAGTGATGAAAAAAATACATTTGCAACTGCAAACAAACAGAAAGGGAAAGCAGGACAAACCAAAATTGTACAAACAACCTGTCTGGCATCAGCCCAGATTCAATCAAACATCTGACCTTGTTTTCTGCTGCAGTGAGAAAGTGTTTTCCACATCCACTGAAAAGAGTTTAGACATCAAAAGGCCAGACATTATTTACCTGGACATGTCCACTATTTCCTGCGACGAGTATTCAGCATACATGCTTAGCAGTCAGTGTGCATAAAAGTGAAGCAGTTCCCACAAATCACTTCTGTGGTCTCTGCTGAATGCTCGGCAACTAACTTTCATCCCGAACACATGAGCTACATTCACTTGATAGAAGCAGCAATCCCTACAGAAGCCATATCTTTGATTATCTCTCCTCCCTCAAGGTTTTGTAATAAATTAGTGTCGGGGTGATGAACAGCGTGCCATTCAGGATAATGAGAGAGACTGACTGAGGTAGACAGAGAAAGAGACCAAATGAATCCCTTAAGTGCAAGACCACAGAGATAAAAAAAAAAATACAAAAAAAAACAACAATTTACTGTATGATATCCCTGGGATAGACTGGCAAAATATTACAGATTGTAGTAGATGTGTCTCTTCGTTTTTCTTCTCTGCACCTATTATAATTCATATATATGCCATACACAAGCACACTGGCTTTGTTTCTTAATTTTCAATTTTTAGGTAGATCTAATTAGAGCTGTCAATCATAAATATGTGATGGTCATACATGAGGGGATGAGATTTAATTATATGGCTTGGACATACATAAAGGATGAGTTTGATTGGATGTACAAAACCCAGACTTGAACCTCATTAAACACATATAGGATGAATTGTGGGAAAATTATTTTTTATTTTGAGTTTACCATTCTGGTAACACTTTACTTGAAGGGGTGTGCATAAGACTAACATGACACCTTCATAATCATGACATATGTTATGAATATGGAGGAAGTTTTATGCATGTTTGTGACAACTGTCATTAAGTGTCATTCGCTCGAGTTAGGACGTTTGTAAAGCAAATATGACTTTGTTTGAGATGTCTTTGTTATGACACCTTGACATAAACCAATACATCATAACCTGTCAGTAGGCGCGTTTCCATTACAGATTTGCGCAAAACTTTTGCGATATTTTCCAAATGTCGATAAAAAACTATTGCGAAATGACGGTGTTTCCATTAACTGATGTTTTGCGACTAAAACGTCTTTTTCCCTCTCGCGATAAGTCATTCCAAAAATCATGGCAACGGACTTTGGATTTATAACCTATTTCACAGCCATGCACCACACTAGACATTATTATTAGGCTATTAATGGAAGGAGATGTGTGTTATCCAAGCATTAATGGCGGAGTTCCTGGTGTTTCTCCCTTATTTCTGCTTCGATGTCTTGATGGCATTTCTTTGAGGTTTAGAGAGGCTATTCCTGTAATTATTGTTTCTTTTTTAAAATGAATTTAATTAAGAACTCTACCTTCTTGTATTATGTCCAAAAGGTTGTTGCAAAACGAAAAAAAATGAACGGTTGTTGTATTTTTAAAACGCAAAGTTGAACACCAACATTTTAGTTTGACCACACCAATAGCTGCACTATATGAGCTACATCTCAACGAATTTTCAGATATTTTTTATGACTTTTTGCCCCTCTAAAACATTTTAAATATTCACAAATTAATATGGGAAAAAATGTAGATTGTACTGGTTTTCTAAGGGCAATTTAGAACCTGGATATTTATGATATTTTTCCCGCAGTGCTGAATAGGTGAGTTAGGCTATTATAAATGCGTCAGAAAAAAATAACGAGCTAAAAACATAATCTCCGGATGCACCAACTGCACCTTTCATACGGATTACATAATCAGAAGGAATTAGTTTACGATTCGAATTTGTTATTTTTAAAGTGGACACGTAAAGCTTAGTCTATAAAGGCTATTGTTTCAGTTCTCGCGCTCCAGTTCACGAAGATCATAAGCGCGCCTGATTGTTTTATGTTATTTTACAAAAGCACGTTTTCTTGTTATTGTGACATTACGCAAATAAAAGTAGTTGTGAATAATGTATTATTATTTTCTGTATAACCAGAAATGATAGAGTATTGTTGATAAGTTCAATCCACTGTTGATGGGAAAATGAAAGTGTTCACGGCGCGCCCGCGCCTGTCTGCCATTCAGTGCGTGCTCCAAACTCCGCACACACTCTTGGATATTGGACAAAATCGAGTGTTTATTTGTGATAATCTTAGCCCTATTATTGTCCAACCTGTAGCCTACTATGAATGAGATGTGACGAATTGCTTCGTTCCTTTTTTAGATAAAAGCGTACGTAGCCTAATAAATGTTATAATAGGCTAATGATGATAATTATTATTATTATTTGCGGACACAGACCTAAAACAAACTCCGTCTTCCAAGTCAGGTGACTGTAAATGCGCAAAATCCGTTTCCATTGCAGTTTTGCGAAAAAATCCTTTTTCGAGTTGCCTGAAAAACCTCCTCATGCGAGCGTAAAAACTTTTTTGCGATAAATGGGAGTTTTTGCGAAATTGACGTGTTTCCATTGAGCGTATTTTCATTTCGCAATTTCAATTTGCGCAAATTCGAAGGGTAATGGAAACGCGGCTAGTGTCTTTGTCATGACAACTTGATATTACTAAGACAACACAACCTGTCATAAACATTATTGATCAATTCAATGATCAAACTTAAGAAACCATCTAGCTTTATTGGTTAACATTACATTAAACTGTCAGGTGGTTGGTTTTGACATTGGCTGTCATGAAGCCATTATAACTTTTTAATGACAAATTGAATTAGTACCACTGTAGTTGAGGTCACGAAAATATTCATGACACAGTTATAATGCCTCATGACAGCCAATGTCAAAGCCAACCACATGACAGTCTAACTTAAGAGCCCCTGTCATAGCATTTGAATGTTCCTATTTTTGTTTTAGGAGTTCCCAAACAGTTTAACATGCATGCAAGGATAAAAAAAACACTTTATTTGTCTTATAATATGCATTTATTTTTAACTGATTTGCTCACCAACTCCCAAATGATTCGTACAACGATTTTTCCAAACGACTCCTTTGCGTGACGCTAATCGGCGGTGATTGGTCAGATGACCCAGTCAGTTATTGTTTGTTAGCATAACGCATAAACATATTGATAAAGCACTGCAGTACTACAAGACACTCTATTCTTTATGACAACTCTAATAACAGCGACAAACATTTCACATTTAAAAAAAAATGACATTGGAGACCTAGAGGCTGCGCTGAGGGTAACTTACACACACACGCGCACACGCATACTTATTGCGCCTTCCCTCCTCGCGTCCGCCGCTACAAAACGTTCAAAACCCATAAAAGCAACAATTATTAATAATACTTACAGGTTGTGATTCATAGGAGGAAGCTGATCCATATACACTAGGTAATTAAGTTACTGAGCCCTCCTTCAGGAACAACCGCTTGCGTATCCACATTTGAATTCATTTATGTTTTTGAACGATTCGTAATTAAAATGATGAGAACACAATCGGGCTATACTGTTGTGGTATCGTTGCAAATATGAACTCTAACCACCGATTCTTCACATGCTCGTCCCTGGTAAATGAAAACAAAGTGGCTGAACTATATTTGCATTGTAGAACACAGCGTCTTCTCGACATGATGCTATTATGAAGTATTTGAATGTGTAGACTTCAAGTTTACACTTCCTTCCGTCTGGCCATTATGTATCTACGTCACGAATGTAACAGCTAATGACTCGTTTCAAAAACAATTCATTTCATAAGACTCAGAGTCGACTCTCACTTTTGAAAGACAATAACTTTATATACGGTGCACTTTCAGATATAAATCTTTGCAGGATGTTTTCATTCCCTTAGAGCTATATTCCACACCATATGAACAGTCATTTTCAAAAATCCATGATAGGGGCTCTTTAACTTAATTTAATGTCAAGTTGTCATGATAAATACATCTTAAACAATATCATATTTGCATTCAAAATGTCATTATTGAGCGAATGACACTTAATGACAGTTGTCATAAACATGCATAAAGCCTACTTCATATTCAAGACAAATGTCATGTAATGATTATGAAGGTATCATGTCTTATGCACACCCTTCAAGTAAAGTGTTACCAGAACAGTGGTTCTCAAAGATGATATAAAAAAAATAAAAAATCATCTTAAATCTGTTGGTTACCTCCATTTAACCAGTTTCTCCAATCAATCACAAGTCTACAGACTGTTACCAATGAGATTTTTTTTTTTAACTTTAACAACTAAAGACATTTTTACACTGCAAAGGTGGAACAGAAGCTGCATCTGACATGTTTATGTAAGAATCAAAAATACAAAGAAGGTATGCCCATAAGGTGTGCATTAGTTGCATATGGTAAATAGCCTATAAACATGAAGTCATTATAGTGGTGCTCTTGAAATTCAAATGATGGTTAAGTCAACAAAGAAATTTGGTGTGGAAAAAGCACATCATATTCTGGCTACAGTCAGACAAAATAAACTAAGAGCCATTAATGCATTTGTTTATTGCTTTTTACGGATTAAAAAAGACTTAATATTGGTCATTTCGGCATGAAAAACAAAATGGTTGTTCAGCTATTACATTACGAAAGCGATCAAATAACTCAAAGCAGTCCATTTCAGTCTAACAGTGAGTTATAGGCCTACAGTTTTCACAAAAATGAAGCTGTCTATGCTCCATCTTTTCTGCATTTTGGAGTTTATGATGATAAGAGAGAATTCAGACGAATAAATATACCTTAAATGTAATGTCGCAATCTTCATATTACAGGTAGACTACTCTCTTTGACTCCTCCAACATCTTTTTTTGATGTCCTTCAGAGGGATCAAGCCTTCATTAGTATCCATATGATACATCATGTGTGTATTATCCCTGGTATATAATATAAATCAAGAGCCCCTTTGAGGTATCCATCCAGATAATGAACACATTAATGGTTCACAGCACTCATTCATTCAATGGAAGACATATGGAGGTTTTCATAGTCTCTGATTCCCCTGTAGTTCATTTTCCTGTCAGGTCAAGATTTCACACAAAAGGTTCACTTTTGGAGCTATGATGGAAATCTGTAAGGAGAGAATAGACTGCAACAATCAGGTTCCGGAAGTAAAAAACTCTTATTCATTTCCTTTTTTGGGAAATTGATTTTGAACGATAACTTATAAATCTTTAAAGACAGCCCTACTATGAGGTACAAGGCTGAAGTATTTGCTTCTGTTGAAGCCGTCAGCCTGCATTATTTCAACTTAGTTTTAAAATAATTGTGTTTAACAGTATATTTGTTGAAAAAAAAAAACTACATCTCCCAAAATTCCACCAGTTCAAATTCACAGATGTTTAAAAAAACACTTATTTTTTTAATAAAAAATACTTTTTGCCTTTACATTCGTCAATATTCACCTCAGGGCTTGTTGGCTTGGTCAATAACACATTAACAAATACTTTTTTTTATCCCTATGTAAGGATTAAATATACAAAAACAAAAAAGAAACAAAACAAACAAAAAAAAAAACCTTCCAGAACCAACGTCGCTGAAAAAGGACGGGCACTGTTGCACTCGATAGGCAAAAACTGAAGATCATTCCTTTCAAATGCATTCACATCAAGCATGTCTTTTACATTAGGGCACAGTGGAAATATAGTTTATCTCATCTAAAGGCCAATGCACCACACCGACAGATGCTGACCAATGTGGACAATAACCAGATTACAGTATGTCACTTCTCAGATATTCCATGACCCGACAAGCGCAGAGTCCAGCATGCTCAATCTGTGAAAACAAGCTCAGACAGATGCCAACAGACAAAACCCCACACTCTAAACAATGCTGGGTTGTTTTAACCCACATTTGGGTCAAATTTGGACAAACCCAAATGTTGGGTTAAAGTTAGGGCTGTCAGACGATTAATCGCATCCAAAATAAGTTTGTGTTTACTTAATATATGTAGATGCACTGTATATAATTATTTTGTGTATATATATATATATGTATATATATATATATATATATATATATATATATATATATATATATATATATATATATATATATATATATATATATATATATATACACACACACATGCATGTATATTTAAGAAAAAATATTATTTATATATAAAATATTTATATATTTAATATAAATTATATAATAATACAGTCTATACATGAAAATATTTCTTTAATATTTTCTTTCAAGCATAAGTGTAAAAGTTATTATTATTGTGTATCTTTTTTGTTGTCAGACTACTTTGCTTGAATAAAATAAATAAATAAATAAAATATATACAAGCATGTGTGTGTATTTATATATATAAAATAATTATACAGCGCACCCACATATATTATGTTAACACAAACTTTTATTTTGAATGCGATTAATCACCATTAATCATTTTACAGCCCTAGTTAAAATTTAACCCAACTTTAACTTTCACTTTCAACTGTGAATTTTTTTTATTACATTTTAACTAGGGCTGTCAGTTAAACGCGTTATTAAATGCTTAACGCAAACCCATTTTAACGGCGTAAATTTTTTTTATTGCGCGATTAATGGTCTTTTTGTCCTTGCAAACTTTGTTGTTTTTTCACATGCTTTTGCAACAGGACGCACGCTGCGCTATGAAACCCATTCATTTCAATGGCTTGCGCCGCGCAGGGATGTTTTGTTGCTTCGATCGACCAAAGCGCAAGCGGATCTAGCTAGACGGTAAACAAACCATTAGGCACGCTGCCACACACTCGTTTGGGCTTGACGAGCCAGCCAAATTGTTACGTTTTCGTTTTGAGTGGATGATGAGCGTGAGACGCCAAAATGGATGCTAATAAGATTCTGAATGGAAAGTTTACTTTTAAAAGTTGCCAAATGATCCCACTGACAAGACCAATGTGATCTGTGTGTTTTGTCGTTGTGAACTGAGCTTTCATCAGTCGCAGCACGTCCAGTCTGAAATACCACTTTATGTTGGCCAAGCACAAACACACACGCACGCATACACACACACAGCTGATGCGAATTCTCCGCCCCCTCATCAATATCAGGACCATGTCCGTATTTCTTTCACTCTTTTATTGATGGACAGTGTTACATTGTGTGAGAGATTATTTGCTCCAGGTGACGATTAGTGTGAATTTGAACACAGTATATGCCAATGTTTAGTGTTGTGCATGAACGCGTTCAATGAACGACGTTCACTGAACTCGTTCATATTTTCGCCGAACACTGAACTGAACGAATCACTTTTCATACCATGAACGCGAACGAGAGCGTCGCTCACTCTGTCCGGAATGAACGAGCAGCACGCGCAGTTCACGTTCACGCTCATTTGAAAAGTCAGGTTTTACCTCCAACTCCCGTTTTGAGTCGCCGAATCCAACCCCCGACAGTATTGTGGTGGAGACTTTGTCTATTATCACCTCTGGGTATGTTAGACGAGGTCGAAGTATTCATAGTACGGGTAACGTGAAGGCAGGGGAGTTGCAATAGTGTGCATACTTGGCGCGCGCGCGCGAGGTAGATCTGGCCGTGCGCTGCTCGTATCATCACTTATGATCTGCGCTTTTCCACAACGAGTGATCTTTTGAACTAAACAGGTCTTATCTACTTGTGTTTGTGTGTCATATGAATATTAAATGCCCCATACATGGAATCAGAGTGCCTACTGTACGTAGTAAGTTAAGTTGTTCAGCTGGTAGCTGTTCATTTTCTTTAGACAAATATAATCAGGAAGATTGTTTTATTATAATCAATGTAAATGGCATTTCATCGTTTACTCACTGTTTACTTCCTTTTGAAGGTGTGAAAATGTGTTGGTTGAGTATTGCACATTGAGCAGGGTAAGCCCAAGCTAATTTGACATTACAGTACATGACTACTTTGGTCTGGTTTAGTTACTGCCGTTCAGAATATGCTGGATTTTTGTCAGTAGACTGATCTTTTCCCCATGAACCTGAATATACCTTTTCAAAGTCCTGGGTAATTTGGTTCATGCTGGCTAAATAAAATTCACTGAACATACAGTATACCTTGATTGCACCTTATTTCCAATTGCCACATATCATGATTACACATTATTTAAGGGGTAAATATATTCTCTATCTCAACATTATTTTTCTCCTGGCTATAATAATTTTCTCTTGTTTATTGGTACAATAATTTTGATTAGTTTTGGAGTGGCAGCGATTTGCAGCTGGTAATGGATGGTAAAGAGGTTCTATTGAGTAAGATAGTGGGCTAAAGAATTTAACAAATGAACGTGAACTAGTTCATTTTTAGATATGTGAACTTAGTTCATTTTTAAAAAAAATGAACTATGAACGTGAACTAGTTCATTATAATCTGTGTGAACTGAACTTTGAGCTAGTTCTTTTTAAGTATCAACTGGCACAACACTGCCAATGTTGTTTTCAATAAAAAAACATTTGCACAAAGCAAGCCAATGCCACTTTTCCATGTTGATAAGAGCGTTAAAAAGAGAAAAAATAATGAGACAAAATGAAATCAAGAGACATTTATAATAAATACAAATGTGTGATTATTCCCGATTTAAATATGGCATTAATGCGATTAATCACGATTAAATATTTTAATCGTTTAACTAATTTTAACCCAACATTTGGTTTGTCCATATTTGACCCAAATTTGGGTTGAAACAACGAGTGCACAAAGTTGTCTTCTGCCACTGTCGATGCAGTGTGAATTGGCCTTAAGAGTGCATGCACTTAAAATACAAATGCGGTCCATTATGCTGACGTCTATGATGAATGCTTATTCTTCATGGGTCGTTAATTGTGTTTATGGGGACTGAAGTTTGATGGCTATACATTTCACTTATTAGTAAACTACATCTGTCATTTTCTACTGATGAATTTATATCCTTATGTTTTACCTCTGAGGGTACACTATGTTTTTATTTTTTTGTAACAAACTTAATGACATAAAGACAAAACATTTACTTGATCACAAAGGTTAAAATTAACATACAAAAACCTGTGACTTATTCTTAACTCTTGCAGTCTCATTGTTATTTATGTGCTTTATGGCATTAAGGGGACTCAATTAAATTAAATTCTGAGTTTCCAAAGTATAGAATTAATTCACTGTATGAATTTGTGCCGAGGAGCATTCAGTTACTGAATAGATCGGACACAGGCACATAGATTTGTTTTTGTTTTTTTAATAGTGTACTATTCATTTTTTATCAATTCATTTTAGCTATTGGATTGATGATTGAATGTTACCACCATTGATGTTTTGTTTTTTGCATCCTCTCTGTCTCTATGATATTTGGGGTGGTTTATTGTCATCTGTGCTGATGTTCAATGTGGCTCTCTTGAGTGCAAAACAAATTCCCCTTGGCGCAATAAAGGTTTCATTCATTCATTCTTTAACGTTGAATGATTTGAACTTGAAAAACAAAGTGTACTGACGAAAAACGTATGTTCATTCATGTTTATTTGATGCTATAAATTAACTAGAAAGAAGAGATGATCGAATTCGCGAGCAGCTTTAACTGATGCTTTACAGAGATCTGTCAGACGCATTAAAGAGACACAAAATGGTATCCACCTTATTCCTGACGACTGTACTGCGTTTTGAATTATGGGTGGCACTTCCGGTTTGGGGAACTTTCCATTCAAAAAGACTGAAACGAATCATTTCAAATCATAAGGTTGCCCTACAAATAAAGCTGATCCGTCAGTTTGACTGGATAAACTGTCAATTTTCCTTCATGAGACATCATGAGAATAATGTAATATTTGACAGACAAGATAATCGAGCAGTAATAATTACTCCATAAATAATTTAGCTCTTTTGTTCTCATTGAAAACCATATATATCACAAATCTCAAAACAACCTATCACACACTTTTGTTGTTGTTAGCAAAAAACGACAGCAGTGTTTACACCGCCACTGGCGATAGCATCAAAGTGCCCAGAAGTCATTCATTTTTCAATGAATTTTGCCGGCTGTGTGAACGCACAGTTAGCCTCATAACACACACAGCTGACTCGCCCAACCAGATGGTCGCCCAACCAGGTGGCGTTGATCGACAAAACTAAAGGTTAACTTATAGACACGATTAATTACATGATCATACACCCATTATATTCAAACAAATGTTGAAATGACCTGAGTGATGGAATGATCACTGTACAGATGTGTAACGTTATACTCTGAAGGTTGCTTATCTCATCTGGTTAGTGCAACAAATCGCACAACAACTATCTGGTGTGTCATTTACACCCTGAAACACCAACTTTATAAAACTGTATAAAAACTGACAACGTCCTGGCAAGATCCTTGACTGAGTTAACTGGGTTTTGTTGCTGGAGAATGGCGTTCTTGCCCGCCAGCCAGTACTTGTGACATCACGTGCAATTATAAATTGAGTTCAGAAACAGCGGCAATGAATAAATCACTTTTAAAGTGACTTTGTGTTTTGGAACTTTGCAGACTTTTTCATGCTCAAACGTCAACATTACACACTAAAAGAAAGTTAAACGTTAAAAAGGTGCTCTTAAAGAAGTTCACTTTTAAAAAAAAACGTTTGGGTCTTTACACTTAACTGTCACCGTCCCACAGGTGGGACGTTTGCCACTACATTTTTAAAACATTAATATCTTAAATAATATTGACAAACTATATATCATTTGAAAGCTTACAATCTCTAGTTTCCATATTTGGTGACTGATTTTCAAAATATATTACAGAGGAGCCATAATTTATCAATATGCAACAATAATATTTTCATACTCATAAGGCGTGTTCAGACCTTTATTTTAAAATAGCAGTGAACATGAAAAATCATGAAAAAAATGGTAGATACCTCAGTTTGTTTTCATGCCAAAACTTCAAAAATAGCATCCAATCAATTATTTTGGAAAAAAAGGCTCTATAAAGTTTGAAATATTACGAAAAAAATAATAAATTCACCATTTGTGACGTGGCAGCGAGCTATGACTTACATGAAGGTTCTTTGTATGTGTTTCTTCAGAGGTTGGATTCATATCAAAATCTGCCAAACTTCCCATACTACTTCTGAATAGGATCTCTACTTCATAAATTGTATGAAAATTGTGGAAATAATGGCTAATATCACTCAAAACACACATGGAAATGCAGGCACCCTTATATGCAGTGGAGGTTCTACTTTGAATTACACCCAGGGCGAGACCCCCTTCGAGCGCCCCCCCCCCCCCAAAAAAAAATAAATAAATAAATAAACTTTGCATATTATAGGCTACTGTAAAAACAAATAATTAAAGTTCATTTTAGTTGATCATTATGAAAATTATTAGATAATATAGTGACCAAAATGATCACATACACAGAATATTGTTCAAAAAGCCTAATACACAGTGAAATCAATTCACCAAGTTAATAACATTAAAGATTTGTTTTAAAGGAGTGTCTTTTATCTTACCTACTAAACTTTAAAAAAGGTTAACACAAAAAAAGGTTTTATAAAAAGATAAACCTCATATTTCAGCATTTAAATCATCTCTATAAAAAGAATGAGTCAATAAAGATACATTCCTGACATTTATAATGCACAGTAGCTTATCTATTATTATTAATAGTAAAATTCGTACCGATTTTCCCATGGCTGTCGTTGCTATAGAACCATGCACTCATTACACTGAGCTCGCCACAACGACAAAGACGTTTTAGTAGCTAATGTATTTCCACCACAGAAAAACACTAGCTGTAATTCTGCTAAAAGATTTATTTACGAGAAGAGAAAAACACCCAAGTGTTTGGGTGCACGTGCACTCCCATACTGAACAGTATATGAGCGCGCTTCCCGTGCGCCTATCTGAAACATAGAGGATTTGAAATAACGTCCTCGAGCGCGCAAAAGACGCGATACTTGAACTAATCAGGAGATCCCCTTGACATCGCTTCTGCACACGGCACCTTCTCAGCAAGCAGGGCGCCATTGCCAATAATTGAATCGAAATGATACAAAATAGAAAAACTTCGCGGCACAGATGATTTTTTTAACTGCTGCTCGTGCTGCCCCCATGTAATGCCGCCCCGGCGACTGCCCGGTTCGCCCGTGCCTAGAACCGCTACTGCTTATATGGGCAGTAATGGAGTCTGATTGTGCCCTAGTGAAAAAGTTTGGTACTGCGCTCAAACAAAATCTCACTGAAAGCTCATTTTTTGAGATATCAACCTAAAATTTGAAGGTTGAAACTTGTTCAGATTGTTGGCTTTGATATTTCTGCTGTTTTAGAGTAGCCCAGGTTTTGAAAATATATATTTTATGTAAAATATTAATAATTAATATTTTTACATTGTATATTTCCATAAACTCAAACTTCTATAACTTTTTTTCTGTTTCACTTTTTTAATTTATTTCACTTCTACAAAAATCTGCCAAATGTCTTCTTTAAAACAAGATCAATCATTTGTCTATATTCCAAAGCATTCTTGAATTACACCCATTTAAGTTTGAAATGTGCATTTTCATGTCTATTCTAAAAAGGGGGGGGGGGGTGACAGTCAAGAGGAAAAATAAGGATATTATCAAGATGAATGAGAATCTTTTTTCGTGTGATTTGGTTCGTATCAACAAATGAAATAAATGAATTGACTCGGTAAAAAAGATTCGATTCATTTTGATAAACGAGTTTGAACAGGAGAGTCACGACACGCATCACAGAACAGAGCAAAGCGACCATTTGAGCTTATAAAACTTAAACTTTTTTTTTCTTTTTTTAAATGAGCGATTGTTTCGCTTGGTAAGACCCTTATTCATCATCTGGAATTGTTTAAAGCCCTTTGAACAGTTTGCAATTTGCACCAGAAACTGTCTTTTGGACCTTGAACCGTTTGGTTACCAGTAAAGTGCATTATATGGAGAAAAATCCTGGAATGTTTTCATCAAAAACCTTAGTTTCTTTTCAACTGAAGAAAGAATGACATGGATATCTTGGATGAAATGAGGGTGAGTAAATTATCAGTAAAAGTTTTTTGTAAAAGTGAACTACTCCTTTAAAAGACCGCAAGTTTGACAGTGTAATAGAAACAAAACTGCTATGGAAAGAAACTGTTGAATTTGAATGTAGACTGAATGTCGGACTACTGGCTATTACTGATTATAAGTGTTTTTTAAATGGCCTTTTTTAAATTTTTGTTTATCTTAAGTCTCTCTTAAGTATCAGTGCTTATGCATTACTGACGTGGATTTGAGTATCCAGCTGAGCTCTTGGCTTGCTTTGGCACCAGCATATGCCCACAATCATTAACATACCTTCCTTTAAAAGTAATTTTGTTTGTGTTCTCTCTAGCCAGAACTCTACAATAACCATGTTGTGGCTTAAAAACCTAATTTAATTGAATGCTTCAAAGACATAAAACCCGAGATCCGCCTGGGAGTGTACTTGACTCGTGCTTTAGAAATGCCTCGTATCGATGTCTAGACTCCACGTAGAACTCGACTTTGTGATAATGAGCACTTTCTTGAGAGAGATAAAGTCAGCATTATTGAAATAAAACAATATCCATGGGATACACAAAGGGAGAGATAAATTACTTGCCATTTTCCAATGAATAAGAAATGGTTTTTGAGATTAAATTTATTTATAGGCCTTTATGTGAAGGCCAACTTAATGAGTCTTGCTATATGGTAAATGCTCAGAATGCTTTTTGATGTATTACATGCCAAAGTTCACTGATACTTTGTGATTCGCTGGCTATTTCAGGATGAAAAACACAGGTCCCAAACTTCCCCTGAGTGGGTTGTGTGTGCTTACATATACAGAATCAACCTTTTGTATTTGATTTGATAGCTTGTTAACACAATTGATCTTCGCAGCGAGGTCGGCAGGTTTACAAGCGCACAGAACACCCATCACATTAGAGAAGCATAGGGGTTTGCATCTGTCATCTGACCTTACGTCGAAGTCTAGTACTGCCCAGAGTTATTCACACGCCATCAGCTCCTACAGACAATTTGTACTCTTTCTTTTTTGCCTAAGCAGTAAATATGGCCTAACCTTTCCCTAGCCACCCCACACGATTGACCAACGGAGTAAAGCATTGTGGTTGTCATAAAGAGACTGTCATGTCGGAAATTAATGCTATACATCAAGCATTGGCCAAAGACCTCCATTATACCTCAGGAGAAATCCCACCTCCTACATTCTCAAACTTTGATTTGATTTTAAATGAAATTTAGGTGTTTTTTCCCTCTCTCCATCTTTCCTTTGGCAATCCACATTCGGAACATAGTTCATAGTTCAACTGTGCATGGCCGTGCAAAGTGTCTGGGAAGATGTATAGCCCATTTCAGGAGCCTGCCGCCCACTGAGTCGATTCTATGCAGATGGAAGGTCTTATCTAGGTATTGTGACCCCCAGACTGGGTTTCTGTAGCGTCCTGCATGGCCGGCTCCACCATTAAAGGCTCCAGGTGTTGAAGCTTATCTGGGCTGAACAGAGAGTTTTGGTGGCATTCAGTTTTGGTCCACTACTCTTGAGTGGAGAACATCTGATGAATTCAGTCCATCGTTGGACTTTTGCAGTTCAGTTTGGTGCCACTTGTCTCACTTCCTTAGATTGGAGTCATTTCCTTGAGGTCCGTAGAGTTATCTTCCACTTTAAAATGGAGAGGAACTGGCATTTGCTCAACCAGCAAGTCTTCCTTGGGCCACCAGCTGCACCAGAAAGATCATGCTGTCTGATTAGCATTTTTACTGGTGAACAAAATGGCAGTCAGACCATTCTGGTTAATGAAAATGAATACTGACGCCACAGTTAAGACCTTTCGACAATGGTTACAATAAAGAGATTGCTTTAGTAATAAAAGAATGTCATAACAGTTGTCGTCCTTGGTGTCGACGGGTCTTAAATGTGGCTTTTGTATTCATTTTCATTTACCAGGCTGGTCTGACTGCCGTTTTGTTCACCAGTAAAATGCTAATCAGATTTTTTTTCAGCTAATGAACGATAAAAACATTGACCACCAATCAGAATCCACCTGACTTTAAAGAGCTTGTGCATTTGAAGTGGCAGATGACAAAATAATAAACAGAGCAAAATTGTGTGCTGGTGGGGATGCTAATATAGTTATATTTAGTTATCATTCTTGGTGTGAATTAATCTTCTTTTAATTCTGAGTTTGTTAAAGAAAAAAGTTACTTATTTAACAAACTGCAGCAGTGGAGAGAGGGAATGTGTTGTTTATTGATCACTAAAGTTTGCATCCTTTCTCTGTAGAAATCGACAAGGAGAGCTGTGGGGACCCAGGCACCCCTCTGTATGGAATGAGAGAAGGAGATGGTTTCTTGAATGGTAACGTGCTGCGCTTTGAGTGCCAGTTTGGATTTGAGCTCATTGGAGAGAAAACAATATCCTGTCAGAACAACAACCAGTGGTCTGCCAACATCCCCATCTGCATCTGTGAGTAGGCTAACTGTCAATGCCACTGTATGCTTGTGAACTGATTAATAGTTTTGGAAATATTCTTCCTGTTGTGTGTATTAGAAGTGTTTATTTTTATTCTGTTGTCAAATCTGTTCATATGGAAGCTTGTTTCAGCCACTGAATAAAAAAAAATTATAATTGCAACCTTTTTATCTCACAATTGCAAGATATGAAGTCAGAATTGTGAGAAATAAAGTCACAATTGCGAGATATAAAGTCACAATTATGAGAAATAAAGTCGTAATTGCGAGATATAAAGTCGCAATTATGAGAAATAAAGTCGAATTGCGAGATATAAAGTCGACAATTCTGAGAAATAAAGTCGCAATTGCAAGATATGAAGTCGCAATTCTGAGAAATAAAGTCGCAATTGCGAATATAAAGTCGCAATTATGAGAAATAAAGTCGCAATTGCGAGATATAAAGTCGCAATTCTGAGAAATAAAGTCGCAATTGCGAGAATATAAAGTCGCAATTATGAGAAATAAAGTCGCAATTGCGAGATATAAAGTCGCAATTCTGAGAAAATAAAGTCGCAATTGAGAGATATAAAGTCGCAATTGCGAGATATGAAAGTCGCAAATCTGAGAAAAAGTCGCAATTGCGAAGATATAAAGTCGCAAATCTGAGAAAGTTCGCGAATTGCGAGATATAAAGTCGAATTATGAGAAATGAAGTCGCAATTGACTTTATGCACAAAGCTGCACTACTTCCTGAACTTAAGCCAGCTCCTTGTTTCCTGTATGCCATTATTGGCCAAACTTGATTAATTCAGGTGTGTCTGATTATTGTTGCCGTGACTACTGAGGTCAGGCACACCTGAATTAATCAAGTTTGGCCAGTAATGGCATAAAGGAAACAAGGAGCTGGCTTAAGTTCAGGAAGTAGTGCAGCTGTGCATAAAGTCAATTGCGAGATATAAAATTGCAATTATGAGAAATAAAGTCGCAATGCTGAGAAAAAGTCGCAATTGAGAGATATAAAGTCGCAATTATGATAAATAATGTCCCAAATCTGAGAAAAAATCACAATTGCGAGATATAAAATCGCAATTATGAGAAAAAAGTCGCTATTGCAAGATATAAAGTCACAATTATGAGAAATAAAATCGCAATTGTGAGATACAAAGTCGCAATTGTGGATAAAAGACAGATTTGTGGGATAAAGAGTCACAATTAGATTTTTTTGTTTTTCATTCTGTGGCGGAAACAAGCTTCCATAATTTCAAGCAGCACCA
>JAQIUQ010007696.1:0-77500 GCA_030378365.1 Hybognathus amarus | reverse complement strand
CCTTAGATTGGAATGTGTAACTCGCAGTTTATATCTCGTAATTCTAACTTTTTAACATGCAATTGTGTTTATATCTCGCAATTCTGACTTTATAACACGCAATTGTGTTTTATATCTCGCAATTTTGACTTTATAACATGCAATTGTGAGTGTATATCTCACAATTTTGACTTTAAAGCATGCAATTGTTAGTTTATATCTCGCAATTCTGACTTTATAACACATAATTGTGAGTTTATATCTCATAATTCTGACTTTATAACACGCAATTGTGAGTTTATATCTCACAATTCTGACTTAACTTGCAATTGTGTTTATATCTCGCAATTCTGACTTTATAAAATGTAATTGTGAGTTTATATCTCGCAATTCTGACTTTATTACACGCAATTGTGAGTTTTTATCTTGCAATTCTGACTTTATAAAATGCAATTGTGAGTTGATATCTCTCAATTTTGACTTTAATGGGGTGGTTGACTGCTTTTTTTCTTTGCATGATTGTGTTTATGGGGTGCAATATAACATGTATTCGTGTTTTTTTCTTTTTTTAAAAGTCTTATTTTTCATAAACTTCACCTTTATTGTCAGCCGCGCTCTCCTCTGTCCCCTGAACGAGTGTTCACTTCCTGATTCTATGAAAACACTCCCTCAGAAACGTTCGGTGGGCTCAGATTGGTTAGTTTGGGCCAGTGTGTTGTGATTGGCTAAACTGTCGCTCACGTTGTCCGGAAGATTAACGCCCATTACCTTTACGGGCATGTCATGAGCTCCGGTCCAGATGTAAATATGTGTTCGAACTGCAGTATCAGTTTCAGGCCGAATCAGACCGAGAAAGCCGCGAATGAAATCGAGTCAAACAGAACCTCACCACACACGGCTCTTACTTAACGTTTCTGAATGATAATTTGCTACATTTTTTTTTTACTTTATACACGTTTGTTTTACACAATAGCATCTGACTGGCAACAATAGCAACTGACTGGCTACTAATGTTATACTCAAACAGCGTTGGCAAGTTTATGTTCTTGATCAAATCGATAATAACGTCATAAAGCATATATACATGAAAAATACATTTACAACATTAGTACTTATACAAAATTCATGTTTGTACGCGGTAGGGATTGGCATGATTAATCGACGATCGATTATTGATCATTAAGAATTTCGTCGATCATGTTAATTTGTTATCGATTATCATTAAACTAATGCTGCTGCGTTGCGTAGCGTGAGTGGAAAGTGAACGTGTTCCCCGGGGTGGTCATGTTAGCGCGGAGGTACCTGTGCATCCCGGCGGCAGCGTCAGTCCGCTCATCAGAGCGGCGTTTTCAGCGGCTGGACTGAAGCATTTGTTTACACTCGACGCGTCCGCACGAGGGAGGTGCGCGCGCAGTCTGCAGAGACTCGCGCTGAAGTGCCAGGCGAAAGTGTAAACAAGGCTTGACGGTCACCATGCAGGATGCGGTCGCGTCTGACCCCAGATCATGTCATCAACATGCTTATCTTTCTCAACAAAAATCAGTAGACTGGAGCAGAAGTTGTATGCGAGTTATTTTTTTATGAAGCTTTAAGTGGCTTCATAGCCGGTCGGCTAATCTCTCTCAACCTTTCTCGACTCTGTGCCTTGATTGAGTTACATTTTGACAAAACCTGCTGTCAGATCTAAATGTTATTATGTTTTTGGTTAAGTTATTATTATTATTATTTATTATTTTGGAACAAACTAAGGGTCTCACGAATGCCAACTCGCAGCTGCAGGTTCAGTTGCGTTGGTTAGTAACGTTAACTGTTAGAGCACCGCCGCACATATCTTCAAATTTAGCACCGAACGCCCAGTTTAACTGCCACAAGTTGATCATCTTGTAATAAAGATCTAATCAAGTAAAAACACGCTGTATTTTCATTACATTTTTAATTTATAAAAAGTTAAATAAATAATAAATTTGAATTAAAAAAAATATTAATGATTAATCGATAGTCGATCGTTAATTCTTCCAACGATCGACTAAGAAAATTTTATCGAATGCCCATCCCTACGCGGTTGTCATAGACACGAAATAGCATAACTAAGCAGCTAAAGCCAGCGCTGGCATTTGATAAAACTAAAACTAAAACATTACGTCTGGAATTATACATGCAAATACATTTAAAATGATTAAGTCTTAGCCTACTTACAGGTTGTGGCCCAACAACTGCTGCCTCTGGTTTTAAAGTTGGATCTGCTTCATATTTTAGTAACAGTTTCGTGTTGAACTCATGGAGATTCTGGAAGCTGTCTCTCGTAAAATGTGCAGCACAGAGAGCTAGATAACGATCGACACTTTCAGGAACATAATCAAACATAAATTGTATCCATTGTTGAGGAAGAATAGCATCCGTGGGAAGCCCGAGCACAGAAGACCTGACAGCTGCGTGAACAACTCACTCGACGTGCTGGAGGCTGGAGCTGCTGAAAAATGCGCATGCACTTTTTTGTATTTTCCGGAGGGAGTGGTTGATGCAAATGTGTGGGTTAGTGACGTACCATAACCCAGCTGTAGTCCCAATCGGAGTCGTTTTTGTAGGCAATTATACTTCCTGATTTTTAAAAGACGATATCTCTGCTTACACTAAACTTTCAGCGCTGCAGCTTTACAGATACTGTTCATGCACCAACAGCAACATTACACACTATTTAAAATGAAAAAAAAGTGAAATCGCAGTCAACCCCCCTTTAAAACATGCAATTGTGAGTTTATATCTCGCAATTCTGACTTTATAACACACAATGGTGAGTTTATATCTCGCAATTCTGACTTTATAACACGCAATTGTGAGTTTATATATATCGCAATTCTGACTTTATAAAACGCAATTGTGAGTTTATATATATCGTAATTATGATTTTTTAACATGCAATTGTGAGTTTATACAGTATCTCGAAATTCTGTCTTTTCAACACGTAATTGTGAGAAATTAAGTCAGAAATGATATAAACTCGCAATTGTGAGACAAAAATTATCTTTCAAAATGTTTTGTTCTGTGGTGGAAACAAGCTTGCGTAAATTCATGTGATCATAACATTTTCTTTTTTTTTTAAACAGTGAGGTTGTATAGGGCAGAGTGGCTTTATGTGAGTGAACTGAAATGCATCTCTGTTAATCCTCTGGTCTTTCTACAGCTCCCTGCGGAGGACACTTCTCAGCTCCTAGTGGAGTTATTTTATCTCCTGGATGGCCCAGGTTACTACAAAGACTCACTCAACTGTGAGTGGGTCATAGAGGCGGAACCGGGACGCTCCATCAAAATCACATTTGAGAAGTATGCTTTTTTTAATTTCAATAAAATTGTTGCTTTGGTACATTCAGATACAGTGAAAATTCTGAGGAAAATATTATTTTATTTAGAAAGGATGCACTAAATTTATCAAACGTGACAGTAAAGGCATTTACAAGCTTACAAAAAAAATACATATTTGAAATAAATGCTCTTCTTTTTAACTTTCAATTCATCAAAGAATCCTGAAAATGTATCATAGTTTCCAGCTGGTCTCAACATTGATAATTATAATAATATTTTCTTGTGCAGCAAATCAGCATATTAGAATGATTTCTGAAGGGTCATGTGACCCTGAAGACTAATGATGCTGAACATTGACAGAAATAAATTAAATTTTAAAATATGTTTACATTGAAAACAGTTCTTTTAAATTATAATAATATTTCACAATATTACTCTATTTTTTCTCAAATTATTTTAGCCTTGCTGAGCAGATGAGACTTCTTACAAAAACATAAAAAAACGTTTTAACTATTCTCTATTTCTCCAACCAGATTTCAGACAGAGCTGAATTGCGATTTGCTGGAGCTTCACGATGGTCCCAATCTTCTCTCTCCTCTGATTGGCTCATTCAACGGCACCCAAGTGCCTCAGTTCCTATTTAGCACTGCCAACCACCTGTACATGCTTTTCACCACTGACAACAGTCGCTCAAACACTGGCTTCAAGATCCTATATGAAAGTAAGTGAACAGTAAACTTTCCACAGTTTCAGAACATGCTATTTGGAAGTTAAAAGTGAAGTATTTAGTTTCTGCGACACTAAAACAAAGCATATATTCAAACAACCTTGCAAACATCACTTTTGCTCGGGGGTCCTCCCCCAACTCAGGAATCAAAATGCGGGTGCTTGTGACGGCATGATGTCTCAAATGTTAGAAAGTAGGCGACTTTCAATATAATTTCCAACATATTAGGAATATTTGTAGCTGTGTTGCTATGTGTCATGAGTAAGTATTTAAGTAGCCAATACTCTTTCTAGAGCAAAGCATGCAATTTCACCACAACTGTTTGAGGCGAATCAAAGTGAACATTATAAACTCTTACATTTGTCTTTTCTGAACGGGTGCATAATGATATATAGTATTGAAGCGCATTTTATTGCAATGCCCCATTTGCTTTGAACACTGGTTTAATCTTTTTAAGGTCTAAATTATAGACTGTAAAAAATATGGACAAAGCGTCTGTGACGTCACCCATAGACTCTCTTAAGAACGGGACTGAGGCTGTTTATGGGGGGTATGGGCGGTGCCATTCTGGAAAATCTTGGGAAATACAAAATACAAAAGTTTCAGAAAGGATACAGAGGTGATATGATGTGTTGTGTCAGATCATGGCAGAGACGTCAAATTCATTCTGCGCAGCCCGTTATCATTTGTCAATCAAAGTTAACCGCCCTTATTTGTCATACATTTTATATCTAAATATGATCTAAACTAACGAGTTAGAGAAAAATTCACCCCCTCACAGTTGTCAGGCACGCGAAACATATTGAAGATTACAATAAAAGTCCATGGGACCAAACTGTAAAAACAAGAATTTATGCTGTGAAAACGAATATTTTAACATGACGTCTATGGATATTTGCTCCCTTTTGGGACCGTTCTCTAACAGATTTGAGATGTATTGCAGTTTTTCGCACTTCCGGGTTGGCTTCATTTTTCAGATTAGAATGTTGACGCTTGGTCTAACAACAGCAAATTTTGTCTTGCATTCCTGTACCTGAAGCTGAGCATCTTTTTCTGTGTAACATGTCAGTCATAGCCACGCCCCAAACTCACACTATTGGTAAACCTGGAAATAGATAGATCTGAGCGATCTGAGAGAAACTTTTGCTGATAATTTACTCACCCCATCTCATCCAAGATGTCCATGTCTTTCTTTCTTCAGTCAAAAAGAAATTAAGGTTTTTGATAAAAACATTACAGGATTTTTCTCCATATAATGGGCTTCAATGGGGTCCAAACGCTTCAAGGTCCAAATGAGAGTTTCAGTGCAGCTTCAAAGGGCTTTAAACGACACCAGACAATGAATAAGAATCGTATCTACCGAAACCATCGGCCATTTCAAAAATAAACAAAAAAGTTTACGTTTTATAAGCACAAATGCTCGCCTTGCTCTGTTCTGTTATGCGCGTTCGTGACTCTCCTGTTCGAACTCGTTCATCAAAATGAACAAATGTTTTTTCAAAATGACCGATGGTTTCGCTAGATAAAACCCTTATTCATCATGTGGTGTCGTTTGAAGCCCTTTAAAGCTGCACTGAAACTCTCATTTGGACCTCGAACCGATTTCGGACCCCATTGAAGTCCATTATATGGAGAAAAATCCTGGAATGTTTTCATCAAAAACCTTAATTTCTTTTCAACTGAAGAAAGAAAGACATGGACATCTTGGATGACATGGGGTGAGTAAATTATCAGCCAAAAAAAAAAGTGAACTACTCATTTAAGAGAATGTATTTTAGCATAAAAACACTTGCATACTTCACTTTTAACACCTTGCTATTGTAGAGCACCATTAAAGGGTCATTAAAATGCTCTTAAATGACACTGTTTCGTAAACTTTATATGCCTGACTTTTCCTAGGCGTAACAATAGATGCCTACTCCTGCCTGGATCCAGGGATTCCAGTCAACGGTCTTCGTTACGGTCAGGACTTCTCCATCGGCTCCACCGTGTCTTTCGGCTGCGACTCTGGCTATCGCCTCAGCCATGAAGAGCCATTGGTTTGTGAAAAGAACCACTGGTGGAGCCACCCACTACCCACCTGTGACGGTTAGTCTCCTGAGACATCTGTAGTAAAAAAACAAAAAAGCACTGCGAATCCTTGTGGCTTCACTGATCAATGAAACTGTTTTGTAAAGAAACAAGGTGACAGGTCAATTTACATCTTGAATAAAAGAGGTTCAGAGTCGATGACAAAGAGGGTTTAATGAGACCGTATTACTAAAGCAGGACAGGCATGGAAACCTCCGCTGAACGCTGGATGAAAGACGTTACCTGTGTCTTGCCCTGTCAGAGCTTCTTAGGCCGCGTGTCCTTCGGCTATTTGATTACATTCTTTCGCTTTCCTTTCTCTAAGGCAGCTAAACTGAAACAATGTGATTCAATGCAAGGCCATTAGCCCGTCGCTGAGGAGGACTCTGAGAGGCAATTTGCTGTGAAGGCTGCTTTAGCTGATAGGAACTGATGCGCTCACCAGATTAGACATCCAGAGGCACTTTTTACTGCACAGTCATCTCACTTCCATGGGATCTAAACGCAGCTTACATTAGAGAAACGCACCTGCCTACAATGCTGGCTGAGGTAACAGGGTCTGTGGAGACTGTACATGCTTCCTCCACTGAGCACCAGGCCGAGTTTAAGAAAGAAGAGCATGGGTATTGATCCAAATAGAGCATGCAAAGTATGAGGTGAAGAACACTTTCTGACCAATAAGATTGTATTTTAGTTATGGATGGATAGAACTCTGCAAGGCATGAACACTATACACTGAATAGAGTAGTTTACTGTTTTGACTCCCTATTTCCCAGGTCCGATTCTAAGATTTCACACAAATTGTTAAAGGAGAACTCCGGCACAAAATAAACCTTTGGTCTATTTACACATTGTTACCTAGTCAACCGTTATCTGAGATTTGTTTTCATGATTGCCGAATGTAAATAGTTTTATCTCTAAAAACAGTTTAGCCTATAACGCTAGTATATACCGCGGCAGTGGGGCTCGACAGCCTTTTAGACAAATGGTTCGGCACGTTTGGTTGGGTTGCGGAGAGTTTGCGAGATAGTGATTTTCTAACACCGACTGCCGTATAATGGAAATCATTATGAACATCAGCTATGCTAATTATTTCCCATCTGCCTTTCTGCTGTTATCTCGGGACGTTTGTCCGGAGAAATGGCGTTCGTCAGGTCCAGTTTGTATCCAGCCTCTCACGGGGATTTCAGATGCCCAACGCCTGTGAAGAGACGACTCAACGCTGGCGATATGTTATGGCGCCGTGTTACATATAAACAATATTTATATTTAATATTTATCTATAAACAATATGAATATAAGCCAGAGGAGAACTGGCCCCGACTGAGCCTGGGTTCTCCCAAGGTTTTTTCTCCATCCAATCTGATGGAGTTTTGGTTCCTTGCCACTGTCGCCTTGCTTTGCCTGCTTTTGGCTTGCTTAGTTGGGTTTATTTAACATTTAACAATATTATTGATCTGTGTTGTACTACTTTCATGTTATCACTGTGAAGCTGCTTTGATACAATCTGTATTGTGAAAAGCGCTATATAAATAAATTTGACTTGACTTGACTTGACTATATGGGGCATAGAGTAGTGACAAATAAAAATCGCTTGTTATTACCACTAACAAGGCTCAAAATAGCCCCACAGTAACATGGTAGCATAATAAGGGTCCCTACATTCAAACTGAAGCATTGAAAACTTTCTCAGTGTTCATACAGTTTAATAAGAAGATATTTTATACATACAGTCAACTTCGCAAATACAGGAAGAAGCCATCTTTGAAAAATGGTCTCTACCAGTCGATCTACGAACGCCGATTCAAGTGAGATATGAATAAGGTGAGCGCAAACTGTAGGCTATGTGTACATATTGAAAAGAAGAAAATGGTTAGTGTTTGTGTTTCTTCCGGAAACAACGGACCATATGAGATTCTGCACAGTTCAGCGCACTTGGATCGGCGTTCGTAGATCGACTGGTAGAGACTATTTTTCAAAGATGGCTTCTTCCTGTTTTCGTGAAGTTGACTGAATGTATAAAATATCTTCTTATTAAACTGTATGGACACTGACAAAGTTCTCAATGCTTCAGTTTGAATGTAGGGACCCTTATTATGCTACCGTTTTACTGTGGGGCTATTTTGAGCCTTGTTAGTAGTAATAACAAGCTATTTTTATTTGTCATTACTCTATGCCCCATATACTAGCATTATAGGCTAAACTGTTTTTAGAGTTAACTATTTACATTCGGCATTCATTAAAACAAATCTCAGATAACGGTTGACTAGGTAACAATGTGTAATTAGACCAAAGGTTCATTTTGCACTGGAGTTCTCCTTTAATGGAAGAAACTAAATTTGTACTATCATAGAAAAGTGCTCTTTCCAATTGTGGTCTCAGATTTTTGGACCCCACTGGATTTTAATGGATACAGATACACTCCCGTTTCCAACATTTAGGTTTTGAAAGAGTTTTTGAAAGAGTTAATGTTTTTGTGCTCATCTAAGCTGCATTTATTTAATCAAAAATACAGTTAGCAAAAAAATAATTTCGTGAAATATTATTTCAATTTTGAATAACTGTTTTCTATAGATAAATATTTTAAAATGTAATTTATTCCAGTGATCAAACCTGAATTTTCAGCATTATTACTCCAGTCTTTAGTGTCGCATGATCCTTCAGAAATCCTTCTCATATGCTGATTTGTGTAATGCCTGGTCAGGCAAAAGAAGAGGAGATTGAGAGGTGGAAATGAAAGCAGCTGAATAGCTTTGTTTATAACCAAAAGCAAAGAAGATAATGCAAATAATAGGAGTCGCACGACCATTAAAGAAACTGGACAAGAAACAGGTGCACAAAGCAATCCGTAACCATGACAACAAAAGAAAAAAATGTGAATTTTTGTTACTCTCATACTGACCCTAAACTCTTGACTGTATGCCATTGCTTTGGAGTTTCAGTCACTAGGAACCAAGATACAGATGTTATTTTGACATGTCAGCTGATAAGCCAAGAATAGAAGAAAGAAATCATGGTAACACTTTACTTAAAGGGGTGTGCATAAGAATAACATGACGCCTTCTTAACCATGACATGACATATATTATGAATATGAAGGAAGTTTTATGCATGTTTGCGACAACTGTTATTAAGTGCACAATTATGACGTTTTTAATGCAAATATGACATTGTTTGAGAAGTCTTTGTTATAACACCTTGACATAAACCATCATAACCTCAGTGTCTTTGTCATGACAACTTGACATTACTAAGACAACACAACCTGTCATAAACATGACATAGCAGATTAATGATCAAACTTAAGAAACCAAGTTGTGTTGGATTTGACATTGGCTGTCATGAAGCAATTATAACATTTTAATGACAAATTCAATTCACGGAAAACATTCATGACACAATTATAATACCTCATGACAGCTAATGTCAAAGCCAACCACATGACACTAACTTAATTTAATGTCAAGTTGTCATGACAAAGACTCTTGACAGGTTATGATATAATGGTTTATGTTAATATATCCTAAACAATGTCATATTTGCATTCAAAATGTCATTATTGAGCGCAAGACACTTAATGACAGTTGTCATAAACACGCATAAACCCTACTTCATATTCAAGACATATGTAATATCATGGTTATGAATGTGTCATGCCAGTCTTATGCATACCCCATTCAAGTAAAGCGTTACCAAAATCATTTATGGTGGTGTAGTACCATTTGCATCTATTGAATTTAAGTGAAAGGCCTGTTTAAGTAAGTACTTTGCCCTATAGCACTCTGTGGGGGTGATGTTCGAGGACCGGGAGGCACCATCCTTTCCCCTGGATACCCTGAGGTCTATCCCAGCTCCCTGAACTGCACCTGGACTGTGGAGGTCAGCCATGGCAAAGGTAAAACCACTACTGATAGGCTTTATCTTACCTACAGTCTTACAAAAACATTTATTTTAATATGCCAGATACTGCAGACTAATATACAGTAATAACTGATGATAGGGAGAAAAGCAAGCTCCGAGAGCCCGTCACATATTCTGTCATGAATACAGATTTGCCCTACTCTCAAATATCATTACCCAACCTTTGAGTTCAGAATAATGAAAGTTCTTCTGAATTTTAATTTCCCATGGCTGCTAATGCATATCAGTTTTGAAGGCCATTGTGTTTAGTGGACAGATCAGTTAGGACTAAAAATACACTTTTCTCTTTCTGACAAAAAAGGGTCAGTATCAAAATTGTCTTTGTTCTTGAGTACGTGACCTCTGTCAAGGGCCATTGCTTAAGTTCACAGGGCCCAAGAACATTTTTTAATGAAAAGGCCTCCATTCTCACGAGTAAGCCATACCCTTGCCTTGTATAATGAGCTTGACCCCAAATGCTTGATCATGACTTGACTCTTTTTTGTCCGTTTTCTTCCCACTCCAATCTCCACCGGACAGTCAGAAGTTGACCAGAAACTTGAACCAAGCTTCATTTGTGCATTGGTTTTGTTCCCCAATAGGTGTTCAGTTCACCTTTAACACCTTCCACCTGGAGGATCATCATGACTATCTGCTCATCACTGAGAATAGGAGTTTTGTTCAGCCACTCGCCCGCCTCACGGGCGCAGAACTGCCCTCGCCCATCAATGCAGGACTCTATGGCAACTTCAAGGCCCAGCTCCGCTTCATATCTGACTTCTCCATCTCTTACGAAGGTTTCAACATCACATTTTCAGGTGAGGAGCGAACTGGAGAACAGGGACGCTGGGACAGTAGTTGAGTCCTTGTGTTGGATACCCCGTGACAGTATCGAGTTATTGTGATTGTGCTTCAAGCAGTGTTATTTTAGTGTTATTATTATTTGATAAGATCGTGGCGGCTCCAGTTTATCTCAGGGGAGCTTTATTCTTGCTTTATTCTTCTGAATAAAATACATTTCGTACCTGAGCATGCCCCATTAAAACCATTGTTTATAGACAGATTAAAATATTTATTAAACCTTATTTTATTTTTTTTGTTTTTTATTATACTTATAAATACTTTTTTAATTTCAACACTGAGAGTCAAAACCAGGAAATCATTGGGTTTTCTAGCACCACCACTGATTTTGAATCAGCTTTTATATTTAGATTAAGTGTTCATGTTAATTTTAGTTAAATGTATAAGAATGTTACATGCTTTTGTAATTGTATTTATTTGTTATTTAGGTTTAATTTATTTAGTTATTTTTTATTTCTAATTCATAATTTTAAAACATTTCAACATTTCTAATTTTCGTTTAGTTTAAATTTTTCAACTTATATTTATACTTGATTTTTTTTCAGCTTTATTTCAATGAACATAAATGTTTTTAATGGTTTTAGTTACCGATAATAACCCTGGCGTCAAGTATTTAATTTATTCTTGAATATGATGCATTTTCATTGCATCTTCTTTAATATTTTTTGATAGAAATGCCAGTGGTGAATTCAAAGAAAAATTGGTAACACTTTACAAAAAGGTTCATTTGTTAACATTAGTTAGCATGAATTAATAATGAACAGGACTTATCCAGGATTTATTAATCTTTGTAAATGTTAATTTCAATATTTACTAATACTTTATTCAAATTTTGTTAACATTAGTTAATGCGCTGTGAATAACATGAATAAACAATGAACAGCTTTATTTTTATTAACTAACATCAACGAAGATTAACAAGTACAGAAACAAATGTATTGCTCATGGTTAGTTCATGTTAGTTAATACATTAACTAAGGGACCTAATTGTAAAGTGTTACCGAAAAATTTACGTAAAATTAATGTAAAAAAAAAAAAATAGAGCTATAACCAGAATATAAACAAGAAAAGAATGTAACACTTCATTTTAAGGTGACATCGTTACTACATGTACTTACTATAGTAATAACAGGAAATAATGCATAATTACAGATAACTAACCTTAAGTTTATAACAAGTACATGTAGCTAATTAATATTACTCAGTAAGTACAATGTAACTAGATCACCTTCAAATAAAATGTAACAAAAAAAAATAACAATTGTATTTTCACATTTATTATGTGTTTACTTCTAATACATATTGCATAAAATGTAGTTTAATTTCAAATTCTGTTTCTCTCAGAATATAACCTGGAGCCGTGTGAGGATCCAGGAGTGCCTGATTTCGGGCGGCGTAACGGTTACAGCTTTGGGATCGGAGATACTCTCACCTTCTCTTGCAACATGGGCTACCGGCTGGAGGGAGCGCCGGAAATCATTTGCCTGGGAGGGGGTCGGCGCATGTGGAGCGCACCTCTGCCAAGGTGTGTTGGTACGTTGTCAGCTGTTTTCATTCATTTAAACTTTTATTCTCTTGATTCACTACCAAACGGCACTCCACATGGACATATTGCTGATTCTAAAGAAAGATTATGCTGACTTTTTCACTTTGACTGTCAGCCCGATGATGAACCTGCTTTTACCGAGGATAAATCAGAACAATGAGTGTTTTAAAGAGACAGTTCACCTAAAAATCAGAAGCCTGTCATTATTTACTCAACCTCGCATCGATTCAGACGTGCATGTTCTTTCTTGGAAAACGAAAAATGAATGCCATTTTTTCAGTATTAATAAATAAGGCCAAACACCATATTCAGGCGTAGGGTGACCACCATCAAACAAACCAAGTGGGACAATTATAAGTTTTGTGTGGGACAATGTGAGACATGTTACCAACACTTAAACATACCCTTAAACTGTTATATAATGTCTATCTAACTTAATAAAACATTTGTATTCTGCCTTTCAGCTGATAAACATTTGCTGTCCGAAATCTCCACTCAAAGCACTACTCCCTACCCCCCTATGTGGGGGGTAGGGAGCAGAGCACTATATAGTGAGCTCACCAGCATAATAGAAGCCACTTTCAGACACTACTCGATCATCTCATCGGCGCCGTTGATTACATCATCATCTTTAAATAAATACATTTCATTATATTGAGCTTATTTCTCCAAAATTTAAAATCTAAAAGTAATTTCTGGCCGTTACTGTTATAATGCGCTACTCCACACATGATTATAACTTATTTTTACGATCAGCGCAATGCATGATGGTATGAAGGGCTTAGGCTAGTGACCATCGGTTGTACACCACTTTTCAAAATGCATTCTGGGATACATTGAGTGGACTATATAGGGTATAATAATCATCACTATACATTCGGACAGCACTACAAAATGGCGAGCTCACTATATAGTCCACTATATAGTGAGTAATGGGAAGATTTCGGACACAGCAATTCTTTGTTATTTAGTCCCTTCCAGATTATTTTTTTAATTATTATTTTACATGTCATTTATTATTTACAATTTAACATAACTGAGCCCAAAGGCAACAGGCATCATGCAGATAACTATTTTAGAATCAGTTCTGACCAAGTCCAACTAAAATCCAACAAAATAAACAATGAACAAATAAAATATAAAACAACATGAAATTAGATAGACAGTCTTATATAATAAGACTAAAACCAAAACCCAAAAATTTTAATATTTTTAGAAAGGATGTGAAATAAAACAACCACAGCAGGCAATAAACAACAAAAGATAAATTCTGTTAAATTAAAATTTTAATTGACCGAATTATCCATTTGTTTTCTGTCAGGGAACACATGGAATGTAGCCTGACTTCGTCATACTCATATTCTGGTCATAATATGAGTCTGATACCGCTCTGTAGGGCTTTGATTATGAGGCGTGTCTTAACCGAACCAGGAAAAAAAAAAACTTCTGCACTCAATTGGATAGTCGGACAGACCTAAAACCAATCAGAGCAACGCAGTAAGTCAAATACTTTGCATAGCGCAGTTGTCAATAACAGAACTTACTTATTTTAGAAGTAAAATAACGAGTGTTGCTTCTTTCACTTGGTCCTTTATGAGTGCGACCAAAGGAGAAACCACAACGACCACAGGCTTTTCATTACGTCCCATCTTCTTAACTTAGCGACCGTCAGAGCCAGCTGATAAGTTACACTTTTGCCGAATATCTTTCCGATCGACAAATGCCTTGATTGCAGTTTTCTGTTTGTCTATTAAAATTAATGCGCTGTCGATTCATTTTAAAAACAGACGCAACAGCGGAATCTATACATCTCAATTCTCCAGCTGCAGTCATCTCTGAGGGAAACCAGTTAGCGCTCTTTGATAACGTGATGATTAAGTCCCTGCAGATCATCTGTCCATCATCGTATAAAGCCCGCCCTGGCAATCTGATTGGCCCGATCATTTTTTGCCTGATCATATTTACTCCTCAATGGATTGAGTCCAGACCAAACTTCCCAAACAAAAAAAATTGTGGGCGGAGTTCGGGCTGGCATCCAAGGATACATGGAACGAATCACCGCTCCACATTTTAATTGACAGCCATCACAACCTACTAGTGACCGTGTTTACCTTTCCTTTCTTTTCAGCCATTGGATAGGATATTAAAAACACCTGTTGTAGTTTGTACTTATGAACCGCTGTTAAATATAGCCTAGGTGAAAAACTACGCTGACAAAATAATAAATAAAATGCTTTCTTAAAAAAGGCAAAAGAACACATGCACGTTTTCTTAATATGATTATTAAAAACCAATAGACTGATGAAAATGCGGGACATTTCCTCAATATGCGGGACAAAGGGTGAAAATGCTGTAACGCAAAGCGGGACAGGAGGTCACCCTATATATGACACAACGCTGTAACATGCAATAAAAGTATAAGACATATTTTCCAAGTTAATCTGAGTTTTTGTTCAAACCAGCCGTCTGGAACATCTCAGATCTTGAAAAGAAAAAAGAATAGGAACCAAGTGTGAACAAAACGTGTATTCCATGTCAAAGATAGTTAGTCACTCACTTAGTATGGATTTGTAATAATGTTAAAATGGTTATTATCCATTTTTTGCAGATAGACTCTGCCCATTCTTCTTATTGGCTGTGATTGGTTGTGTCATGTCGTAGTCATGTCTGGTGTGGACAGACAAACTATTCATCGCTGGAACGCATTATGTCTGGTGTGAGGCCGTCACGATAAAAAAAGCTAAATTTTTGAAGTCATTCAGATTGACATGAAGTGATGATTTTCATCAGTTTACTCCAATATGGCCACGGTTGCTGCCTTTGCTTGGCTGGAAGTCGAGTCTGATTATGATAGAGTAATTGGTTCTGCTTCCCTGGAAACACAAAGAGTCGTTGTGTTACTGTGCTAAGGGTCAGAGTTTCCATTTTGGTTCCCAGAGCTAATAAACTAGCGCATTTCCACGCCAAACTTCCTTCACAGTTGCTTTCACAATTCAGCTTGGCTGGCGATACTGCCGAGAGCATTTGAAGTGATTTAGTAGCACTATTGTCATGTTTCAGTGTTTCTTGATTGTATCTCTCAGTGTATCTTGCTCACCGTTGTCAGTAAGTGACTCCTCGGCAATAAAGCATTCATCAGACGTAGACGGAGCGGGCTGAAGCGGGCGGCATCAATTGTAAGTTAGCCGTGCATGTCACAAGACAGGGGCATAAACAAAATAGCAATTATAATAATGGAGAACTTTTGCTAGTGTCGCTTCACTTTTGTCTGGTCATGAGGGGTCACCGGCCATTTTTCACATTAATTGAAAAAAAAAAATAATAATAACTGCGTTTATCATGGCTGTTTGTCTTCAGATTTATTTATTTATATTTTTTCTACACTCAAACGGGATCAAGGTTCATATCCAAACAAGTTTACATCCAGTTGTCGGATTTAAGCATGGGTGACATTGCCAGCCGCCTGCACAAACAAATCAGGAATGGTGGTTTGCGCAATAGCTTTTTTTTTAAGTTGTCACATGTGTCACTTTATCACATCGGTTAGGATTGTCACAATATCATATTTTCACTAGGTGATTATAGTGGCCAAAAGGATTCACAATAACAATGTTTTAAAAGTATATATATAGTTATCCAGGGCTTGACATTAAAGGGGTAGTTCACCTAAAAATGAAAATTAAGTCATTAATTACTCACCCCATGCTGTACCAACCCCGTAAGACCTTCGTTCATCTTCGGAGCACAAATGAAGATATTTTTGATTAGATTTGAGAGGTGGATCACTGCTACATAGGCTTCCTAAGGGATTGAAACTTGACGGCGAGAAAGTCATTGAAGAAAATGTTTAAATATTCCATGTGAATAAAGTGGCTTAAGTTGTTTATCAAGCGACGAGAATACAAACAAAAATAACAATTTTATTCTACTATTCCTTTTCTTCCTTGTAGGCCTGAGACGAGAGTTCAAGAGATTTCCACGACGCATGCGCGAGAACTGAACAAGAAGTCGTAGAATAAGATCGCAGTTCTCTCACATGAGTCGTGGAAATCTCTTGAACTCTCGTCTCAGGCCCAGAAGGAAGAAAAGGAATAGTCAAAGTCTTTTTGTTTGTTTTTTTTGCACAAAAAGTATTCTGGATGCTTGATAAACTTATACTTGAGCCACTGTAGTCACATGGAATATTTAAACATTTTCTGGGCCGTCAAGTTTCAATCCCTAAATCAGCATGGGGGTGAGTAATTAATGACTTAATTTTCATATTTGGGTGAACTATGCCTTTAACTTTTGTTGCTCAATCGCCACTGTGGCTAGTGGTTTTCCAAAGTTACTAGCCACTCAGCATTTTAACAGGCCACAAATTTGACATCGATACCATGGGGAAAAACTGCCATATAAATACTTTTTAATATTATCTCATAATTTGCCTTATATAGCTGCTGTCACTTTAAGACCTGATGCATGGATCCATTATACTATTATACATGCGTTTCTTTCTCAACTGTTTATGTTCACTTAAAACATCACTGACTGTGTTTGTGTAAAGACTCACCAAGACCGGCATTTGACATTAGCTTGTGTGTATTTGACTGTTTAAAGGGATAGTTCACTTTGAAATTAATTTTTGGTATGTTTTAGCTTACCTCGAGGGCATCCAAGATGTAGGTGTCTTTGTTTCCGCAGTACTTTCAATTTTGATATTTTTAGGTCAAACTGTTCTTGTCTGTCAGTCATATAATGCAGGTCTATAGTCACCACCTCAAAGAGCATGCACAGAGAAGTCCAGATTAAACATGATTTAATGACTCGTAAATGTAAGTACAGATTGATGGCCTAAGACAAAACGTGAGAAAACGTCCAGTATTTATATCGTTTTTACCTCTTGTAAGCACAGCCACATCCAAGTGATCTTTAAGTGCAATAATCTGCGAAAAAGAACTCAATTTTGTACTGAGAGGCAGCTTTATACGTGCAAACTTTGGGTGTGAGCACAACATCTTACAGTGATTCAATGCATTCTCATCCTCAGGCGTCATATAGTGACGTTTTTGACATTTTGTCTAAATCCAACGCATATGACACCCTTTAGCGTCAATATAACACGCTTCGATTATGGGTAGGTTTAGGTCTGAGGTAGGGTTAGGGTTAGACCACTAGGAGGCACCTTCTGGCCTATATACACTCACCGGCCACTTTATTAGGTCCACCTGTCCAACTGCTCGTTAACACTTAATTTCTAAGCAGCCAATCACATGGCGGCAACTCAGTGCATTTAGGCATGTAGACATGGTCAAGACAATCTCCTGCAGTTCAAACCGAGCATCAGTATGGGGAAGAAAGGTGATTTGAGTGACTTTGAACGTGGCATGATTGTTGGTGTCAGAAGGGCTGGTCTGAGTATTTCAGAAACTGCTAATCTACTGGGATTTTCACGCACAACCATCTCTAGGGTTTACAGAGAATGGTCCGAAAAAGAAAAAACATCCAGTGAGCGGCAGTTCTGTGGGCGGAAATGCCTTGTTGATGCCAGAGGTCAGAGGAGAAATGGCCAGACTGGTTCGAGCTGATAGAAGGGCAACAGTGACTCAAATAACCACCCGTTACAACCAAGGTGGGCAGAAGAGCATCTCTGAACGCACAGTACGTTGAACTTTGAGGCAGATGGGCTACAGCAGCAGAAGACCACACCGGGTGCCACTCCTTTCAGCTAAGAACAGGAAACTGAGGCTACAATTTGCACAAGCTCATCGAAATTGGACAATAGAAGATTGGAAAAACGTTGCCTGGTCTGATGAGTCTCGATTTCTGCTGCGACATTCGGATGGTAGGGTCAGAATTTGGCGTCTACAACATGAAAGCATGGATCCATCCTGCCTTGTATCAACGGTTCAGGCTGGTGGTGGTGGTGTCATGGTGTGGGGAATATTTTCTTGGCACTCTTTGGGCCCCTTGGTACCAATTGAGCATCGTTGCAACGCCACAGCCTACCTGAGTATTGTTGCTGACCATGTCCATCCCTTTATGACCACAATGTACCCAACTTCTGATGGCTACTTTCAGCAGGATAATGCGCCATGTCATAAAGCTGGAATCATCTCAGACTGGTTTCTTGAACATGACAATGAGTTCGCTGTACTCAAATGGCCTCCACAGTCACCAGATCTCAATCCAATAGAGCATCTTTGGGATGTGGTGGAATGGGAGATTCGCATCATGGATGTGCAGCCGACAAATCTCCGGCAACTGTGTGATGCCATCATGTCAATATGGACCAAACTCCCTGAGGAATGCTTCCAGCACCTTGTTGAATCTATGCCACGAAGAATTGAGGCAGTTCTGAAGGCAAAAGGGGGTCCAACCCGTTACTAGCATGGGGTACCTAATAAAGTGGCCGGTGAGTGTATATCTGCATTCTCCTATTGACGCTAAAGGGTGTAGGGATGTAGACGAAATATCAAAAGCGTCAGTATATGACGCCTTACACCAACAATATTGAGCCGAAGCAAATGAAACAAGTGAGTGAGGAGAGGCGGGTTTGTGTGTAACCCGCTGTCAGAGAGCGAGAAAGCGCAGCCATCATGTATTTATTCTGCAGAAAATTGTCCTAGGGTGCCTAGAGATTTTAACAGAGCAGCAGTGACCGTAACACCTGGATGAGCTGAAGGTGGTTGTAGTTTTGGATTAAAACCCATTTCTTTCCACTTGAGGGGAGGTAGACAAAGCCAGTATATTCATCAAAATCACTTGACAGTAACACAGGCCTCAGCTTTCCCTCCTATCCATCACAACTATCGATTTTACATTGCAAAAGACATTTTTCCTTTTTTATATATAAAATAAAGACAAATGAGCTTTCTAGGAAACAATTTGGGCCTAGGGGTTAGAATAAGCAAGTGTGTTAGACATGACATAGACATAAAACAAATTCCCTCAGACCAATGGGTGGAGCTATCTGTTTGGCCTGACCAATGACCGAGTGTTCGGGAATCTTGTTTGCAATTGCGGCACACGGTTTAGCTTAAACTTTTTCAATTTCCTAAAATAAGTTTATTTTAAGCAGTAATCTCACAGATCTGTTCAAGGAGAAATATGTTGAAGCCATAGAGTAGAGATGAGCCAGCTATTTTCCTCCATCTTTTTTAATCTATTCCTCAGGATGAATCTTTGCACTGGTAAAGTCTCCGATCTTTCTCGTATAGTGCTATTAATCATATGCGGGTGACGTTTATGAGTTGAGACAAGCCTGTTCAATGGGTTTCAATAAGAATTACATTATCTGATCACACATTATGCTTTTTTTCTTCATTCAGAGACCGCAGGGCATCTTCTCTGACACACACTTTCTGTTAACGTGAAGTTCATCGTTTAACTTGAGCGTTAACACATTCGAGGCAAGGTGCGGTTTTGTATGGTTAAGATTATACTGTGATAAATGAAGTTTGAGATGTTAAGCACCTTGGAATTTGCTTGTAATGCATTAACAGTTTTATAGTCGAGAATTGAATAGATTTGGTTTGTGACACGTATTCAGTTGCCAGCGGTCAAGATGTTTTGAAACATGAAGATATATCAGTAATTTGGTATAAACTCAGGCTGTGGTCTGAAGAATGGGAATTCTTCAGAAGGCTTCCACAAAGGCTACATTTCAATCAAAGTCAGAATGCAAACACAATACTGTCAAGGCTGAAGTCCTTGAATTTGTATAGAGCTTTTCACAATACCATTAGTTTCAAAGAAGCTTTACTGAAGAATGTTGCCTTACAAACACCTTACACACTGATGAGGAAAAACACACACATGTGGAAGAAACCTTGAGATGATCCAATGGTGTTATCAGTCCCTGCTGGTTGATGTTATAACTGCACCATTTAGCAAAAAAAAAAAAAAAAAAAAATCATATATTTGTATTATGTTATAAAGTTATTTTCTGTAGTTATGAAATTTATTTTCTCTGGTTATTTTTTATATAAATTGATGGTTTTTTTTTGTTTTTTTGTTTTTCCATTTCAAGATAGTTGCTAGTCAAGGGATTGGTACTACTTAACCCAGTTATATGGTCTTGTAATATTTCCTACACTCTTAGAACAAAAAGGTTCAATTCTGGTTCTTGACTCAATTTTAAAGAACACTGTATATCCAAAACATTCTATATAAGGAGAAATGTCTTTAATGGTTGCATATACTTTCATGTTTAACAGATTATTTAAGGTTTTAAATATGTTTACGAGCTGTTTAAGAATAATTTAATTTATAATATTTAAAATAAATGAAAATTAAATCCATGAAATGATGGGTTCCCATTAATGGTTCTATAAGTGAAGCGCCTGACAGAACCCTTTGAGCTTTAATATAAAACCGTCTCTTATAAGAGTCTAAAGCCTTATTCGTGACGGTAATTGTTTCTCATGGGGTCGTAAAGTCTTTTCAACATTTACAGTGGTTAGTAAGTGATTTTATTGCCATCCGAATCCACAATGTCAGTGTTTTCCTTTTGCAACCCACGTACAGATCCCACACCAAGGTCGTGTGGTCATTTAATTGCCATCCGAATCCACATCACTGAGTTTACAAGAAGAGATCTCTTCAAAATTCACTGTGTAAATCCTTTTTGGCCACCATATGATAACTGTTGCGCTTTCAAAGATATAGAATTTTATTACTGAAATACTGGAAATTATTTTAAAGAACAATATTGTATCACCGCTCCATCTCAGCAGGTGGGAACTGTCGAGAACAAAAAGGAGAACGAGAAACAAAGCACGTAAACATTTGAAACGGGCCATTATCGTGGCAGAAATACAAGCAATACAATTTAAAATTATGTATTTATACAACTACCATATACATTATTCCAAGCATATGACATTTGCAACTTGAACAGTGAGTTTCCGGGTTCATAGGATTCTCAAAACTCACTCCTTCACTGTGAATAAATCGCCTTTTGAATGCATGTATTTTTTTATCACTTGAATACGCCATTTGAATACATGTATTTTTATGCATGTGTTTTTATCATGCAAATTTATTATTACAGACGTCCTCATGAGAAACAATTGACCTATGGCTAAGCCACGCCTCCTCCACTCACTCGGACACACAGTCAACATTCGGTGACGGGCGCTATGGCAGCCGTCACAGTAGCAGACATTTCACAGGAGGCAATTGATGATTTTTTAGAG
Source organism: Hybognathus amarus (assembly GCA_030378365.1). Classification (NCBI taxonomy): domain Eukaryota; kingdom Metazoa; phylum Chordata; class Actinopteri; order Cypriniformes; family Leuciscidae; genus Hybognathus; species Hybognathus amarus. The sequence goes on along the minus strand of JAQIUQ010007696.1, from coordinate 55,938 downwards.
ACAGAAAGATTATATATCATCTAGTTAAGGGCCTTAACTATGCATTGGATGGTTATATTAATAATTTTATTGTTGAGAAGGTCAATGAAAAGCTTTTTTCAAAAATGTACTGGTCACAGTGTAAACATGATTAACCAAATATCGCTGCCATCACCGTTTGGTGCTACAGTATTTACATGAATCATTCAGCACAACACTAACATTTGTTATCTCGGTTATTTACTGATATGTTAATGAAGCTAAGTGACATAATGTACAATGCAGCTAGAAGCTAACATTAACGTTTTCTAATGTTAGGCTAACGTTTTAAAGATGACGTTCAAATACGTTGTTGACTTAACTTAGAACAGATGTTAGGCTACATCCTTGTTTAGTTTATCCATGAACCCCATGCACACCGCTTTGACCATTTCGAACTTAATATTACAAGAAAAAACATATAAAAACTAGTGAAAACTGACTAACTGCAATGCATTTCAATGGACGTGGAAGCAGAGAATGTCTGAGTGTATTGGGTTATCTGCGCACTGTGATTGGCTCATTGTGTTTGAGGGCGTGGCTTAGCTATAGGTCAATTACCGCCTGAATAGGGTTTAATTTTTTTGTTTCAAAGTTCTATGAAGATTATAATGGCTTATTCAAAAGTATGACTCTGATATGCAGTATATGGCTAAAATGGACAGACGTTGGTTATGGCTGATGTTGGATGAGATATGATGGCAGATGGGCATATGTGTGAGGTTGATGATGAATCTGGGCATAAGATGTGCTAGTAAAATTGGTGGGAAAAGGTCTCCGCGCCTCTATTATTCTAGTTTTATGTAGTATGTATTATGAACACACATTGCAAAATACTGTCCTCAACCCAAACACACTGTTTACCTCTAAAAAATTGCACTCTAGAATGTGTCAGATTGCTGATTTGCATGCGGGTACGATGCATATTCATCATAGCCAAAGGCACAGATTGATAAATCAAGTTCTGGGGAGTTGTGGCCCAGTCACATGACTCCCAGTGTATGATGACAAGCTTTATGAATGTATAATCGTCTTATCAATTATTCATGCGAAACCATCCCTCATATCATTCGCGATTCATAATGTACTCTAAAGTTTAATTGCAGCTGTGAAAAAGTGTTCAATATGTTGATCCCCGTTGATCTAGCTGGCAAAACCTTCACGACCGTCTCGTTTTCCACCATTTGTTCGTCTCTTTCCGCTGTAGAGGAAGGCTTTATCATTAGCATAGATATTAAAAGTGTATTTTTAAGGCTTCTTTGTTGCAAGCTATATCTTACAGGGCACGTCTTGTACATTTTTAATGCATTCGGCTTCAGTGCTTCTTTTGCAAATGCCATGGAGAGACATTAACCGAATCCTCATGATTAAAGCACTGCTGGAGTTTCTCATTTGGAAATGGACTTCAACATCTTGTTCCATCTCACTTATGAAAAAGTTTTGCCTTAATAGAATACGGTGCTAACGGTGATATTAATGTATATTTATTCCCCAAATGGGTGATTGAAGATGCTCTGACATATCCAAACTTGAACTCTATCATTCATTCTTAATGTAATCTGTTATTCATCTCTGTGTGTTTTGCAAAAGAGTGTATTGAGGCAAGGTTTTGTTAAAAGAGTCAAAAGACAATGTGTGTTAAAAGAGACAAAGGCAGCTGCATTTTGTCTAGAGAAAAGTTAATATTTCTGATGAAAAGAAACTCTTTTTTTTGTAGGACAAAACACAATGCTGACTATGCAGTTGAATTACCGTATAATAATCCTGTAAAAAAATGGTAAACTAGCATCATACGGTAAAAATACGGTGTGTTACTCTTTATGAAATTACCAGAAATACTGTATTGTCAGCTACAGTATAAAACTAATTTAACAACTATATGCTCTTTCACAAAAAAACAGTAACAAACCGTATAGTTAGACAAGGTTTTCTTAAGAGTCAAAAGACAATTTGTGTTAAAAGAGATAAAGGCAGCTGCATTTTGTCTAGAGAAAAGCTTATATTTCTGATGGAAAGAAACTCTTTTTTGTTGGACAAACACAATGCTTACTGTGCACTTGACTAGCGGTCACTGTAAAAAATAATTCTGTAAAAAAAACGGTAAACTACTGGGTGCTGTGGGTTACAGCATCATACTGTAAAAATTCATGTGTTACTGTTTTTGAAATGAACAGAAATACCGTATTGTCAGCTACAGTATAAAACTTGAATTTAACAGCTATATGCTCAAACACAAAAACAGTAACACATCGTATAGTTAGGCATGTTTTCTTAAAAAATTCAAAAGACAATTGGTGTTCAAATAGATAAAGGTAGCTTCATTTTGTCTAGAGAAAAGCTTATATTTCTGATGGAAAGAAAACTCTTTTTTTTTTTTTTGGACAAACACAATGCTTACTGTGCATTTGACTAGCCGTCACTGTAAAAAATAATTCTGTAAAAAAAACGGTAAACTACTGGGAGCTGTGGCTTACAGCATCATACTGTAAAAATACATGTGTTACTGTTTTTGAAATGAACAGAAATACCGTATTGTCAGCTACAGTATAAAACTTTAATTTAACAGCTATATGCTCTAACACAAAAACAGTAACACACCGTATAGTTGGGTACGGTTTTCTTTAAAGAGTCAAAAGACAATTTTTGTTAAAAGAGACAAAGGCAGCTGCATTTTGTCTAGATAAAAGCTTATATTTCTGATGGAAAGAAACTCTTTTTTTTGTGGGACAAAAACGATGCTTACTGTGAAAAATAATCCTGTAAAAAAAATATTAAACTACTGGCAGCCAGCATCATACTGTAAAAATACGTGTGTTACTGTTTTTGAAATGAACAGCTAAATACTGTATTGTCAGCTACAGTATAAAACTTTAATTTAACAGCTATATGCTCTAACACAAAAACAGTAACACACTGTATAGTTGCAGTATGTTGCTGGCAACCACAGCTGCCAGTAGTTTACCGTTTTTTACAGTATTATTTTTTATTTATTAAAGAAATATATGATTGATTTGATAAGTGTCTCTTTTGATGTTTGAATTCAGAAGCCTGATAGATACAAAGGGTTTCAAAGTCTGAGATCACATTGGAAACATTTCTACATAAAGTGGTAGAAATGTTGATAGAAATGAAATACTGAAATTGATAAAAATGGAGAACATGAAATTTTTCAGTATCCTCTTGAGACTGAGAACAGCAGGACAATTCAAGACTATTCAGCAGGAAACAAACGATCACTGATGTTGCAGAGGAAACACTGTACATGGTTTGCAGTGAGTTTTATATCTATGTCTTCCTGATGCTTCACCCAGCAGGGTTTTTAACTTTCTTACGATGTCTTTCAATGTCAGTTATCTGTCTCCTCCCTCTCTTTTGTCTGTTCAACAACAGCCTCTTCCTCGTCCTCTTCCTCTCTCTCTCTTTGCTGTCCACAGAGAGCTCAACTCTCCTCTAATCAGTATAATTGGGGTTACACTGCCGTTAGAGTGAACTTTAGGCCTATCAAGCTTATGGAAAATGTCAATATTGCTTCCTTTAATATTCTGTAATCTGCTGGCGGGATTGGGCGGCTGTGACATCCCTTTTGTGCCGGGCTCCCTGAGGGGTTTAGAACGCCAGTAATCTCATCTTCGTGCCGCATTAAGCAGTTTGCTTTTAATTTAGGAGTAAAAGGATAACAAAGGGATTTCCGCTGATTATTGTAGGGATAAAAATGTCTCTGCCAGTTTAATCCATTGTAGTGTTCCGTAAGGACAATAAGAGGAATAATGAGGAAAGCATGGATGACAAGATCTATCTATCTATCTATCTATCTATCTATCTATCTATCTATCTATCTATCTATCTATCTATCTATCTATCTATCTATCTATCTATCTATCTATCTATCTATCTATCTACCTATCTACTCTAGGGCTGTCAACTTTAGTCGTTTAGTCGACTACTCAGTTGAATGCCGTCTTGGTCGACTGAAATTCTTATCTGCTGCTGCTCACGCTCAGTAAAGGATGTACTGGTAGGTGGTTTTGCTGTATTCATTCAGTTCACGCTACTTTAGTCGACAGAATGTCCAAGAAATCTAAATCTTTTGTCTGGCTACATGTTTGTGGAGGTAGGCGACGGTGGCGACCGCGTTGCTCCATTATGAGCGCGCACATCGCGTGCCTGATTTGAAATCAAACTTGAGCGCGCAAAAGACGTGAGCAGCTCTTTTAACGGCTTTATCATACTGACTCAATAGATTGTTGTCTTAATAGGTTTTTATCTGTACACTTGACTCATTTGAAAGTAGCCTAAATAATGTAACAAAACGAAATTAAACTTATATGCTATCTTACAACACAGCCTAGATTTCAGATAGTTTTTTAGGCTATTTTGTCTGTTGTTTTAAGACGCCTAACAGATCGGCTGGACAAAAGTTAACCCATAGCTTTGTAAGTAAAGAAGAATACAGCCTGTATAAACGAGAGCTTTTGTTAGGATTTTTCATTATGTGGCAGATAGCAGTTATATTATTTTGTAGCGTGTGGTGTGATCAGGTGCGCGATTGTGACTGTCACTATAGACCAAGCACAGAGCTCCTCACTTGCAGTTAAACAAATTACTTAATTTTCAAAGAATTGTATTATTATTATAGTTTTATTTATTTTCGATGTTTTTTCGTTGTTGTTTTATAAATGCTCTATGACAATTGTTTAAAAAATGTTCAATCAAAACATCCGTTTTTTTTTTTTTTTTTTTTTTGTTTCTATGAACCGTCGCGCAGGACAAGACCTTGGTCGACTAAGGATTTCTTTGGTTGATTACAGCCCTACTATTTACCTATCTACCTATCTACCTATCTACCTACCTACCGACCTACCTAACTAACTAACTAACTAACTAACTAACTAACTAACTAACTAACTAACTAACTAACTATCTCTCCGTCTGTCTGTCTGTCTGTCTGTCTATTCTATCTATCTGTCCATCTGTCCATCCGTGTGTCTATCTATCTATCTATCTATCTATCTATCTATCTATCTATCTATCTATCTATCTATCTATCTATCTATCTATCTATCTATATCTATTTATCTATCTATCTATTTATCTATCTATTGATCTATCTATCTATCTGTATCTATCCATCTATCTATCTGTCCATTGAGTCTGTCTGTCTGTCTGTCTGATTATGAGTCTACAGTAACTGTCTGCCTTTCTATCATTCTTTCTGTCTGTCTATCCATCCATCTGACCATCCGTAATTGTTCTCTCCTCATTTGCATAAGAAGATAAAAGTGCCTCTCCTGTTTGAGCTGTGGTGTGACCTTGCTATGTAACAAGTCCACTTTAGAAAAATGTGCGAACCACAAGTATTTATTCAGTGTGTGTGAGTATGTGTGACTATAGAAGCCCTTTCAACTTGCTCTAAAGACACACACAGAGGCAAACCTCCTGAATGGTGTGTGAACAGCGGTGATGTGTTTGGAATTTAAATTGCGTTTCAGAATTCTGTTTACCTGATTATCTGTCAGGGAGGTTTGAAGCTTCTGACCCACACAAACACTGCATTGCAGATTCATCAGTTTTGGTTTCCCTTCAGTTTGGTTTCCTGTGGTTCAGAAGGTCGTATTCCATCATAAAGCAATTCCAGCAATGTTTCGCCTGCGTTGCTGCTGCATCTCAAATTGATTTGTTTTTCCAAACACTCCAATTTCACATGTGTCCTTGTTTCCCGTGTTTACAAGAGAGTAGTAAGTATCGAAGTCCCCTGATGGAACGTTCTAGTCACTTTCCACCCTTTTTTACTGTTTACTCCAAGGATTAAGGTAGATTAACACAAAGCAACCCTGTCCTAAGGTAGAAAGTGAAACCGGGCTTTTCTGGTCCCTGTACTTAATGGATCGTTTGCTGTGAAAACCATTTCTTAGGCAGGCCGTCTTGAGTTGTCTAGCATCCACACAGCCAATTTACAAGGAAATTAAGCAACGTTGAGCCCCATGATGCTTCGAATGATGGTAAATGCACAGATGAGGTTAAATACCGTCTTCCACTTGAGGCGGTCGGCTCACCTCTATCTTATGAAAGAAAATGGTGGCAAATTGCCTCTCAGTAGGCACTGAGCTGTATCAATGAGTTCATTATGTTATTGTGCCAGATGACATGCTGGATGGAAATGCAGGTTATGATATACTAGGGCTTTTACTTTGCCTTTCATCATTTCAGCCTTATATCGCAAAGCTCCTGCTGAGGGTGTGTGTGTGAGAGGTTTTGTGAAGGTTTAAAGGCATGTTCTATTCAAGAGGTTTACAGCTAATACTTGTGGGTTTATCGGGCATGTGGATTTCAAGGCTAGTGGCTCCAGATTTAATAGTAATGCAAATGCATGGTGTTCATGTGAATACAGCTTTCCATAATTCATAATTCTTTCTCAGTTTGCACAGCTTCACTAACTTTTTAATTTAGCACTTGTAGTTCAAACCAAAGTCATATTTTGTGATTCATCATTATGATGATTTAATCATTGTGAAAATATACATTGTGAATAAATATTTCCTTCAATTTTGTTTGAAATATTTTTACAATTAAATGTGGGATTAGATGGCTTCATGTTTTCTTATCTTGGTGAAGATTTTAGCTTCTTTCATTCTTTTATTTACCTTACTTATTAGGCATAACTTTTTTTTGAACTTTTCATCTTTTATTTTTATGGTGATGGCAAGGGTTGCAAAGTACCATACATTTGGCAATTAAATCATTTTTAAATTACATTTCACTTATACCTGTCAACACTCCCATTTTTCCCGGTTTCTCCCGTCTTTTAGCTGTGTCCCGTACCCCTCCCGGTTTGTTATTTTTCGCAAAGAACTTCTCAGTAATTTGCATTGCCCAAACTATGAATAATCGGACCAATATGTTTGTCTGATGTTGACCAGTTGTCAGATCTTGTATTAATGCATTATATTCAGTCCCTCCAGAAAACATGATTATGCGATCACTGAATTCAATAATCAGCCAAAGTCTGCATATTAATTCAGGGGCCACATTTTTTCAGATAGATTGCATAAGTTGCGAGTTTTCGAGCAAAAATATGCGGGCTTTGCATGATTTCAAACTAGCCTGGGTTTTCCCATTCTGCCTTGCCGCAGCGCCACTTTATTTGCGCTGCTAGGCAGTCTGGATACCATCAACCAAATTTTCCCCTGAAATAGGGAACCAATCACAGAACAGGGAAGGTGCACAGGCAAATTTGATAGACGTACCTACAGGCGCATTTGATAGACATTCGTAGCACCCAATAATACGGCTCTGGGCATTCGTAAACCATGCCTCAAATACGAGAAAATTAACATGTGGTTCTCAGACCGCGTTTTATTCTCAATGGATCAAACAGAAATTACCCGCACACATGGGGTGTTCGAGGCGCACATATAACATTGCAGACAGTTCAACAGGGAGCGCACAGCTCTTAAAGGGGCCACACCTTATTTACACTCGTTACAGTCTGAAATAAAACAAGATGAGAAATGAAATATTCCCAGCACTCTATGACGTAGTATGCTTGCTTATCAAAAGGAAGTAATAAGAAATGATTCTTTACAGTAAGGTAGTTGCCTTGTGAGAACAGGTGTTGGGGGAATCACTTTTTTTCTCTTTTTCATTAAACCACTTTTTGCGAGTTCCCACAAATTTTACAAGTTCCCGCAATTTCATCGCAAAAAAATTGCATAAATATCCTACATATTCCATTGCATTTTTAAAGAAACGGGCAGCGTAATCAAGGACTTTTGTCTTCGCAACAATCACAAAAAAACTCTGAATGGAAAACTTTTCCTGGAAGGACTGTATATTCACACACCATATACAATTTCAGCCCTATCAATCTATCTCAACCTGGCAACTCATAACCTGAGACTGCTCCCGTAAGGAGAACCTTAACCTAAAAGCAAGCACCACACCTCCGCCCCCAGCGCGGAGAGTTTTGAGGTTTTGTTTCATTTCATTGGCAGTTATCATGTTCTGATCAGACCCATCTCAAAAGCCAATTAATGTGGGTTTGCTCTCTTAGGCTGTCTGTCCACTAAAGTCTTTTTTTGCCCAAAGCTAGTGTATTTATCCAATTGTTTTCAATGGGAGTGATGCGTTTTTTTTTAAATGCCAGCAGTGTCTCTGAGGAGCTGAGCATCTATTTCACGCTGAACACTGAGCTCTCAGCATTTTTAACTAGTAACTGAGAGTTGGAGAATGTTTGAAAGAATGCAACGCTAATCACTGTCACATTTTACCAATCGTCCATTCACAGTGGCGGAGGGCGGGACCAATACCACACTGACCAACCGTCACATTCTGCTTGTACAACAACAAAGGACAACACCAAAGAACATCTCTTCATCCAAAACTAGTGCCAGAGCAATTCGTCTTTGGCTAAGCCACACCCCTAGAATGTAGATTGACCAATCACAGCACAGCCAAGAACGAGCTCTACAGGGGTCCAACACATTTTCACAGCGCTCCATTGACTTTCAGACACGGGCGTCTCAAATTTTTGGTGTCGGCAGGCTATTACCATCGTAGTTTTATCAAAAATATGGTTAAACATTGTGCCTGGGGCATTTGTAACACAGATGCGCATCTTCCCAGACGTTCAGTCAAATCCTGACAAGTGTTCGTATTTTGGATTAAACTGTATGTATGGACGTCCTCAGTCAGCTAAACCCCTCAAAGATCAACAAGCACATCTTTTGTGCTTCTAACCTTACTGTGAAGTTATACTAGTTAAGACCATTTTATAATGTTTTAGCTTATGATTTCGGTTCTCATACCGGTTGTTGATATGCTAGCACACACTGCTAATAAATACAACGTTATACTTACGTGTAGTCCGTTTGCTTTGTTATAACGATTATGGAAGTGAATAGAGACCTACCCAGCTTTGCATGAACAGTGTTGCTCCCTGATATTGTTAGTCCCAGCCTCTGTCTCGATTCGTAGGTGATACGGTGGGTAATTTTTTACTGTTGCCGGCATTCTGGATGCCTTGTTGTTTCTTGCGTTTCACCTGTATGTCATGAATATAGCCTTCCAACGCCTAGTGCAGCCACTTTGCCTACTTCTATCGGACACTTTATTTGCTGCTTTATAAAAGTTAGATAACATTTCAGCAGGAAGAGCTGTCACAGCATAAGCCATGTTGATACCAAACCAGAGTTTGACAGACGTAGCAACAGTAACTAAGGGGGGGGCGGGGCTAGCCAAAGGTGAATTATGTTTCACATTTTTATATTCAGAAACAGTATTTGCGCCCACAGCAAGGCATTTTTAAAAGAGCACTGGTGTTTTCAGCTGGACACGTCCCTTACCCTTATGCTCTGCTATTTGTAACGTCAGCATCTTAATATTTAAGCTTGTGGCGGTCTTTACCCACAAGGCCATGGATGCCAACATCAACTTCTGCCTCACTGAGCCTTCTGGACAAATACCCGTCTGTTTCCAAGCAAACCAAACAAGAGTCAGGCATGACTACACAGGCTGACAATAAATGCAAGCCAAACAGCAATATCTGATCGTGGCGGACATTTGTATCTAGTGACTGTTGCCTGAACTCTCGTCCGAGCGATTGAGCGGAGCCTTACCGTTAAAAGAAACATATTGAAAGAGCTTCAGTGGCTTATGTGGCACATCCAATCCTTTGTGTAGACTTCACAAACAATGTTGTCACCAAAGAAAGTAAAGCCTGCTGTCTTTTTACCTGAAGCAGATCTTATCAGATTATGGCATCAGGCGACTGTGTTAAAGAACAGCGATTCAACAGGCAAGAATCTTTTTCCAATGGATTAGCTTCACGACACTTGTGTGCAGCAGCCATTTAGTGTGCATACATTTAAACACTGTGTTTAAACCAGTTTAGTCTGATTGATGCATGCTTTGTTTATAGTCTACACGAGAATAGGGATTTGTGTTAGCCTCCACAATGCACTTCATTCATCGTTAAATCGCTTTAAATGAGACCATTTTTCCGAATTACCACATTTATCTTTTTTGAGAAGACGTTACATTCATTTTTAGCAGCTGATTATTGCTGTAATGTTCTATCCTGTATAAAAGAGTAGTACCTGATGATGCTACTGTTTGTAAAGATGAATATATAAATACATATTTTTGAATATTTTGAATGTTTTACTACTTTTTTCTGTGATGAAAGGTCTCCATTTTCTGCATCATTTCTCAGATAATTGTGCTACGTACTTAATATAGTGTGTGTGTGTGTGTGTGTGTGTGTTTTTAGGGTTCTTTGAATATAAAGCTAAAAAGAACAGCATTTATTTGAAGCAGGGAATCCTTTGTAACTTTTAATTGAATGCATCCTTGCTGAATTCAAGTATCAAAGAAGAAAAATGTCATATGTTCAGATTTTTGAATGGTAATGGTAACTTATCCATTTTATATACAATAAAATGTATTTATTTTTCAAACATCAATAACATCACTTAAACGGGTTTGGTTATCAGATGAATGATGCAAGGTCTTGCATTCAGTTTCTGAAGTAACATAAGCCGCTTTCCGACCGGAGGGACTTTTGCAGTTCCTAGAACCTAACGTTCCTATAACCCTTTTTTTCTCGTGTTCTGACCGGACTAAATTGGGGATTTTTTAGTTCCTCTAGACCGTAGTTCCTATAACTCTTTCAGTACCTAGTCTAGAGCGAGGACTTTTTAGTTCCCTTTCCCTAGGTCTACGTTGAATGGTTCAACTTATAAGTCATGCCCACTGTCAACACGGAACTTTTAGCGCACTGTCTGCCATACGCTGTGTGTTTTTGCAAAACATTACAACGAGGATTAAGACAAACATAACGCATTCAACCAGCTAATTGCTAATGCTAGCTAAACTTACCCGTCGTTTTGTTTGCCTCCTGCGCTCTGCTCTTTTATCTTCTTCCATCATATTACTTAATATCATATTACGCTGGAGCCTTCGTCTTCTGTGTTACTCTGTACAGAACTCAAGCATAATCTTTAAACGCTGCCGTTCGTTCTCGTTATTAATGCAATAGCCTCCTCCATGCTGGTTTGTTGTTGTTGTATGTGGCCGCGCTACGTCTAGTGATGACGCTATAAAGACCATCGCCGTGCTTGCGTTACCCCTCCTACCAGTTCCTATGGCCACTTGGCCAGTGCGAACGCAAGCAGCAAAACCGAGTTTGGGGAGAGTAGTTCTTAGAACTGTTTAGAATAGACAGTTCCTATAACTAAGTTCCTGTAACTACTTGGTCGGAAAGCGGCTATACTGTAATTGCAAAGTGTGTGTCTGTGTGTATCTCACTACTTACTTTGAAGTCAACACACTGTACTGTACGACAATATTATCATTTCATTACTGGGCGCAGTGTGTAAGTTTCACTGCTACAGGTCGCTTATTCCAAACACTAACAAAGACATAGCTTGATGCCGCTGTGATGCTGGTTTAACTTGGATATGCATCAACTTTTTACCTTTATTTTGCCCTCTCCCAACTTTTTTGGAGCGTGTAGCAGCCATCAAAATCAAAACGTGTTTATATTTAAAGCCACACTGGTGTGATTTTTACCCCTATCTAGCGGTGAGAAGGTATATGACCATCCAGTGAATATTAGTTTCTGTTCATCTTAATTCCGATTTCGTTTTAACTCCAATGGTGGCCAATGTAGTCCAAGATTAACATGGCTTCCAGTTCTACCTCGTCCATGAGTTTTAACTCTAAACATAAACGCGAAAGGCGTCTACATCCAATGCACATGGCACCTTTTAGCGTCTATGTGATATATATATATATGGGCCAGAGGGTGCCTCCTAGTGGCTCAACCCTACCCCAGACCTAAACCTACCCAGAACCGAAAGCGTGTTATATTGATGCTAAAGGGTGCCTTGTGCGTTGGATTTAGACGAAATGTCAAAAGCGTCACTATATGATGCCCTGAGGATGAGAATGTGTTGATTTCAGTTGATAGTATGAGCAAAAGTGGTATTTGGTAGTATTTCATGTTTGTGATTTTACGGGAATGAAGAATGGAGTTGTGACCGCTTCATGTCAAACATTGCCACTGTGCGTTGCTTATGACCTGGTCCACCACTGACTTAATGTATTAGGGTCTGCGATTGCCTTTAAAAATCCTTCACATTTGCTAAACAATAACTATAGCAGGCTACTTTAAATCTTACATTCATTTGTATATTTTATTTAATTGCTTACAAGTTTCATTTATTGTATATATAGGCCTAATGAATTCCAAACAATATAAAAGAATGCCTTCATAGAGCATTTTGAGGGGGAAACACTGAAATGCCAGCAAGTGAGATTGCACATTGCAAGTGTAATATTAAGCAAACCTCAGGTTTCCCACTGTGCAATGAAGCTCTTTGATTTCCCTTGTAATTTGCTTCAACCTTTTCAAACTGAAATAGACGATTATCTTATGGAAGGTCAAGGGGGGTTTGTGTGTTGGAATTTGTAAGCAAGTAGAATACGACTGTTTCTAGAGGTCATCTGCGGTTAAAAGTGAAACTCAGTTTCAGAATCGTTGAAGAGAGAATCACAATGCATGAGAGAATAGACGTTTCTCCCGCCCTATAGTTCACTAATAAATAAATAAAAGTTCTGCCAACCCTCATGCTGGACCAAACCTGACTTGCTTTCCTCTGTGAAGATATTTTGAAAAATATACCATTTTGGTTACCGATTCCATTGAATGGACAACAATTAAATAGGGGGTGAATTCAAGGTGATTTGGGAAACATTTTGCCTCTGAGATGATTAGAATGCACCCTGAATTCACTCCTAAATACTGAGACATTTTTGTTTTCATTTTTGGTACACTATCCCTTTAATTAAAAAAAAAAAAAAAAAAACCTAAAAAAAACCTTTTTAATTCGCTCTTTTTAATTGAACCTATTTCCTGGTTACAAAGAACACTAAATGGTTCTTATTATTGAACCCTTAAATCGTTCTGTATAGAACCTTTTAGGGGTTCCAAATACTGTAGCGCTGATAGAACCTTTTAAGGTTCTATATACAACCTTTTCTTCTAAGAGTGCAATGTGTAAACTATTTATCAGACTTTCATTTTTAGTTTTTTTCAATATCCATGCATAAACAGTATTCTCTCAAAATACAAACATGTACATACATGTTGCTCACATATTATGGTAGCCCTGTTTGTGCTAAATATAGTGTAATTTCACCTGTGCCATTGAGTATGTTTATAAGCAACTGAAAAAAGCACTGATGTCAGGGCATGGCAGAACATCTCAAGGAACCCCAAATACACCTTGGTCTCCAGAGGGTTAAAGTAAAAGTAAGTCACAGACAATACTCCTTATCATTAAAAGTAAAGAAAGGAAATTATCCTACCAGGGCTGTTGCCGCTCTCTGTTATTGTGGTCTTTTGATTTTGAAATTAGCTGATCTATCAAATGCAGCTCATATCTGTTGCTTTCGGTGACGTGAACTCCATTAAATCTGCATATAGTGTGGGAATTGAAGATTTATATCTGTTTTGCGAAATGCATTTGTGAGCAGATTTAAGTAGTTGTTTTGATAAATCATATTTCCAATCTGAGAAAACGCATGAAGTGACCAGGTGTAAACATCCCTGAATGTGCATTCAAGTTCATTCGTAACGTGCAGCCAATAGATGGTACAGACTAGTCGCAGTCTCATCCTCTGCACTACACGTCAACTTCCGCGCTTTAGGGTACCCTTTAACGTCGGTTAGATGACTGCTATTCGCATCCTACCCCAGACCTAAACCTACCCCGTCACCTGAACTGACGTTAAAGGTAAAGCGTCAGTCTGTATGACGTCCCAGGATCGTCATGTAACTGACGTGAAAGCGTAACCCTAAAACGGCGGATGTTGACGTATGGTCAAAGACGTCCCAAGACATCAGTTATATGACATCTTGGGATGAGACTGTGTTAAGTAGACAATAGATGTAACACATGTATAATTTAGTATAACAGTCTTTTCAAGATCATTTTCAACAATTGAAAGTTAAATTGTCTTGAGGAACATGGAACCCAGATGGAAATTTGATTTGGATTTTTTTTTCAATAAAGACCTGTCTCTAATAAAAGCCTTCTTCAAATAAAAGCCTGTTACCTTCTGCAGTTCAGGTAAAACGAAGGCTCCTGCTTTTATTTGGGGAATTACTGTATCCATCGATACATATTGTCACTATCCACAATACTTATTTTTGAATATTTAGTGGCATGATATATTGTTACAGACCATATACATTGTGTCAAACCTCTCAGTGTCTCCAGTGTCGGATTATACATCACAAGCTCTGGCATTCAGATGTGACTCAAAGAAACTCCCAGAAAATCCCCATAATTCTTTAAACATACTTCCTTTCACACTGAAAGTACCATTTTGTAATACCCTCACTTTTCCAAACGCAAGGGTCAGTTTCTCCAGTTCTGCACAGATTTGATATTGTATCTCTAGTACTGAACAAACATATGTTAGTATGTGTATATACGGCAACAAAGTGCTGAGAACTTATGGCCTCTGATAGAGAGATATACTAACTAATAGAGATTGCAGGCTAGTCAGTTGTGAATCACATTAGGTCAGTCACATTTCAACTTTTCCCCTGAACTGAAGGCACATGGGAGAAGCGAGAACTCTCCGCCCGGTGTAAATTCACATCATGTCCTGGGCTGACTCACAGAGACGGGGTGTATGTAGGTAATTTACTAAATGGAGGCAGTAACAGCGATGATTTATTCAAAATATGACACTGGTAATATCGTCATAACATGGATCAGCGTGAAGGGAAACGGCGAGGGACGTTAAATAAATCAGCCAGGCTGTGTTGCTGCACCAGAATACATGATGGATATTAATACACCTGTTTTTACTGTCTGTTGTTCCATTAAATCCACATTTGATGGTATATGTCCCCTAACAACATGGAATTTAAAAAAATTAAAGCAACGAATTACGCGACTCTAGCTCTGTCGATTTCGCTGCTGTCCAGACCAATCATTTTGCAAGTGCCAGATCCGTATTAATGCACTTGAGCTTTTACGGCAGCAGTATGTCCATGTGGTGTTCTCAAGAGCTGCAAAATGTTAACTCAATATCTTTATATACTAATAGTAGTTGACGTTTTGATTACTAGCTTTGTGCTTGTGTTACTCCATTTTTCCCTCAATGTTGCATGATTTTATTTCCCATCTCTTAGCGGAGTGCGGCTCATCTGTCATCAACAATGAAGGGATTCTGCTGTCATCTGAATTACCCTGATGAACTACGAGAAACAACCACGAGTGCATTTACAGCATACAGGTGCAGGCTGGGAAAGGAATCAATATTTCGGCTAGAACCTTCCATCTGGCCCAGGGTGACATCCTGAAGGTAATTCAACACAGTTACAGTGCTTCAAAACACAAGAGTTTTTTTGGCACTGGCTACTTACACTTAGTGCAAATAGTGATGTTATTTACACTACAGGTCTTCGATTTTCTGACTATATCTGATTTTTTGACGACCTCGGCTACATCATCTTTAAAAAAAGTCTTGCATTTACACTATACACTGCTAAAACGACCAAATGTAGACGTTCTGACCCGGAAAAAGGAGTAAAACAGCACTGAAAATGCAATGGATGAAGATGCAAATAAAATTACTCAGTGTTTTGCTTTCCATAATTTTTGAAAAGTCATCAAAAAAGTCAACAAAACATTGGTCTCTGTCCAGCGGTAGAGAAAGAGGCAAGCACACATCCCCATATCTAGTGAAATGTCTTCAAACATCGGATTTATTACGACTCGCATTTACTGGGAATATCTGATTTGTCTGCTTACATGGCACAAGCAAACGCACACATTCGATTCATATTCGATTCATTGCCACATATGAGTGAGGCCTGAATTCCAATCTGAGAAAATCCGAATCTCAGTTTTTGTCCTGCTTGCGCCTGTTTATCGACCATATCCGATCTGTGCCACGTGAGAGGAAAAAATTGGATTTTGGTCACTTGAACCATGCAGTGTAAATGGGGCTTAAATGCAACAAAAGTTGTGTAAATAGTTGTTATACCATTTATACTTAGTGCAAATAGTGTCAGATATTATTTGTTAGTTTTTTATTATCATCATTTTAGTATATTATAAAACATTATGCAGTAATAAAAATATATTCAGTGTATTTGATTGTATTTACTTAAAACCCTCCTATAC
Organism: Hybognathus amarus; assembly: GCA_030378365.1. NCBI lineage: Eukaryota > Metazoa > Chordata > Actinopteri > Cypriniformes > Leuciscidae > Hybognathus > Hybognathus amarus. The sequence goes on along the minus strand of JAQIUQ010007696.1, from coordinate 39,715 downwards.
CCCTAAACCTACCTGTTAAACACGTTATTCACACTATTAAATACCTATTAGGCAATTTATTTGCACTTTTCCTGATATTTTCTTATTTTTGTATTTTTTTTAAATGCCTCTCTGAACTGATATATTGGGGAAAGTGATATTTGTTTTTGATGACCTAAAAGTTCAATCAAGACATCAGAATATGAGGAAAATATTTTATATCTAAATATTGTAAATATTATATATGTTAAGGTATTTATTTTGACATAAAAAAAATCTAACTACAGCTACAAGTTTTATTTTACCATGCAAAAAACATGCATAGAAAACTTTTTTAGAATTTTTTTTTATTTTTATTTTTTTAATTTCTATAGCGCTTTATACAATACACTGTAAAAATGAATATGCTTTATCTAATCAAAAAAATTGTGGCAACAGATTACAAGCAAAATTATTAATTAAATTTAACAAATTAGAATTGAGTAACAATTAATCAAATGAATTCCTTAAAAGTTAACCATTTGAAATGAGTAAAACTTATAACAATAACCAAAAAAACATACATTTAAGTCACCATTATGGTGATCAGTGTTTGTTTTAGGTTTGTTTTAAAATTACGGTTTTCTCCTTAAGGAGAAATTACGGAATTCTGTGATTCTGCTTGTTAACATCAGGTGTCTTCAATGTTGGCAATATAAAATAAAATAAAAAATTAATCTTTGTCTGTTAGTGAGATATTTTTGTTAATTTTTTTAGTGTAAACTTTACTCATTTTAAATGGTTAACTTTTAAGGAATAATTTGATTAGTTATTACTCAATTCTAATTTGTTGAATTTAATTAATAATATTGCTTGTAATCTGTTGCCACAATTCTATTGATTAGATAAAGCATATTCATTTTTACAGTGTACAGATTGCTTCAAAGTAGCTTTATTATGTGACTAAGAGAGGCTCCTGCAGATGTTGATAAACGGAGAGAAAGAACCGCACATGATTATCTTAGACTGAATGTTCAAACGATATTTCCGGGATAGATATATTCCAGACAAAACAAATGAGGTTGGTTTTTCGTTTGATCTTGCTCTTGCTTTATGATCTACATTTAATCTTTCTGCCTCCCAGATCTATGATGGTAAAGACAACGGCGCTCACATGCTGGGAGCCTTCACAGGTTCGTCTATGCTGGGTCTGACCCTCATCAGCACCTCCAATCACCTGTGGCTGGAGTTCTACAGCGACGCCGAGGCCACTGGAGAAGGCTTCAAACTGGTTTATTCCAGTAAGTTATTACACTGCACACACTTCTGAACCTTAGTAATAATGACACCAAATAAAGTGCCTGTTTTAATAAAGAGTGCCTGTCTTATAAGGGTCATTCACATTGCAGGTGAGTGACAGGAAGAAAGCAGCAGGTGGAATGTAATTGCTTTATTTTGATCAACCGAGCTGATATATTTAATTTCAACATATCGTGCATAATGCCACATTGGCCATTAGTGCTTTTCTTGTTTATAGAGTGAGTAAAACATTTAAAGGGATACACTTTCGAAATTAATTGTTGGTATGTTAATCTTTTTAGGGTACCCTTAAACGTTGGTTAGATGACGTTCATCGCATCCTAATCTCTACCCTGTAACCTAACTGACATTAAAGGTAAAGCGTCAGTTGTATGACGTCCCAGGATCGTCATATAACCAACGTTTAAGGGTACCCTAAAAAGGCGGATATTGACGTATGGTCAAAATGACGTCAGTTATATGACGTCTTAGGATGAGACTCTGTTATATTTTTAGGTCAAACCGTTCTTGTCTGTCAGTCATATAATGGAGGTCTATGGTCACCACCTCAATGAGCATGCACAGAGAAGTCTAGATTAAACATGATTTAATGACTTATAAATGTAAGTACACATCGATGGCCTAAGACACGAAGTTAGCAGTTTGTGTGAGAAAACAAACAGTATTTATATCGTTTTACCTCTTGTAACCACAGCCACGTCAAAGCTGATCTGAGGGCGCGTGGCTGTAGTTAGAAGAGGTAAAAACTATATAAATACTGTTCGTTTTCTCACTCAAACCACTTGTGTCTTAGGCCATTCATGTGTACTTACATTCACAAGTCATTAAATCATGTTTAATTTGGACTTCTCTGTGCATACTCTTTGAGGTGGTGACCATAGATCTGCATTATACGACTGACAGACAAGAACGGTTTGACCTAAAAATATCAAAATTGAAACTACTGTGGAAATAAAGACACCTACACCTTGGATGCCCTTGAGGTAAGATAAAACAAACCAGAAATGTATTTCAAAGTGAACTATCCCTTTAAGACTTTATATATTGTATGTATTTATCCGAGCCAATGTTTCCCAAACTGCTACACAGTTCTGTCCTGTCGAGCCATAAATTCCAAATAATGGTACATTGATGGATGAATTTGTCTTTAATTGCAGTTTATATGGTTTTTTTTTCTATGGATGTTCTGCGGTGGACTGTGAGCAATGTGCGGTATTTTGATGTTTGGCCTTGTTTTAAAGTTTTTCTTCTCTTGAAAGCATTTGTGTTTCAGTGTATTGCCTGATGCAATACTTCAGTATGTGTGCAGTTGTCATATCTCATTGGTTCAATTGCTACGGTTTTTGACTCAATTTTAAAGAACATTGGTTGTATATACAGAGAAATGTCTCAAATGATTGCTTCATTTAATTTCTTTCTAGTGATAAAGTGTGTTCACGAGCGGTTTAATAGATCAAATTGACTCAAAATTAAAAAGTAAATCTATAAAAATTCTCCTAATAGGAACCCCAAAAATGCTATATACTGTATGAATCGCCCGACAAAACCCTTTAATGTTCTATATAGAACCTTTTATTATAAGATTTAAAAATAAGAAGATTTTAGAGATATTTTAAACTATATACACTCTAAAAAATGCACGTTATTTCAACCCAAATTTTGGTCAATTACGGACAAACCCAAATGTTGGGTTAAAAATGTAATTAAAAAATGTACAGTTGAAAGTGAAAGTTTACAAGATTTTAACCCAGCATTTGGGTTTGTCCATATTTTACCCAATTTTGGGTTAACCCAGCATTGTTTAGAGTAGCTGAATACTAGATTATATGCTGTAGCTGATCAGTTGTTGTTGTTTATGAGTATTTAGATAACTTTATTTTAGAGCCAGGCCGATATATCGGCAGGTCGATATTATCGGCTGATATTAGGCATTTTCCAAACTATCGGTCTCGGCAGTTATAATGGCGATAAATGAATATTTCAAAAATAAAATAAAAATGGACGAAACGCGCTTGAACTATGTTATGAGTGTTGGAGTTGTATAGTTTGTCCACCAGAGGGCACTCTACACCATCCCTGTTGGCAACGCTCATTGATTTGGTCACGAGACATACTGTATGTTGCTTGAATAACAATTAAAAGAACATCCCCATCAGTTCTCTTAACTCAAATAAGCATGACAAAATTTGTGACTATCATGTCCAGTTTTTTTCTGTTAAATAAGCCGAGAGTGAAGCGGAATTTGCTAGTAATAGTTACGTTACGTTGTTACAGTGTAGTTGACTGACGGTCCTTTTAACTTTTGACAATGTGACTGAAGTATTTCTTTAATACAGTGACAGTTATAGCAATGAGACTTATCTCTCCTTGGCCTGTTTTATTGAAAATGTATGTTTTAAAATTTGCAGTATGACACAATCCATTGTTAAATTATGGCTCATCATAGACTAGCTAACCATAAAGCTAGCTAATGCCACTATCATCAGTCTGTTCTATTGTGACAATAAAAGAAACAAGTTTCTTTTAAAATGCATTATCATATTATTTTAGTTAAAACTCATAAATAACTACAAATAACTCATGTTAGGGAAATCTGTTAATGTTTTGTTGCGCGTTTCTGAAATAAATAAATGTAAAAAAAAATAATTATCAGCCGATATATTGGAATATCGTATTTTAAAACCAACAAATATTTGTATTGGAATCGGCCTTCAAAATCCTTTATCGGTTCGGGCTCTACTTTATATGTAGTATTTGTCAACAACATTTTGTATAAATATATTGTACATGCTTCTACATGCAGCAATGTCTAGAAATGTAAAGTTCCACAAACTGCTCCTTCTCAGAGTTGCTTCTTCTTGGTGCTGCTGCTATTTTCTGTCAGCTGTAATTGGCAATACTATCAATAATTCATCAAATGAAGGAGAATACACGCTGCAAATGAAAAGATGCATGCATAGTTCAGTCAGGAAACTCTGATTGGTTCTTAATGCAAGCTAATGACATCATCTAACATGGCTTGAGCTGATTGTGCAACCAATGATCTCGCTGCTTAACTTTTAAATAGTTGGTTCCCTGTTTGCCCAGCTCCACCTGTACAGATTTGCTATGGATATTTTTATGTTATATGTGCAGCAGCAGCATGTCTTGTTCATAGCAGCATGACTGTGGACGTATTGGCCGTAGCAAGTCTCCCAAACGTGCAATTCCAACAGATCTGGCTTCCTTACAACTCCAAAACCAATAGATAAGAAAAGCTGTTTTACACAGGAAAGACATAACAAAAGCATGAGAACATCTGAAACAATCAGCTCAAAGGGATTATCAGGAAGTGGACCAGGAGAAACATGACTGTGTCTCCACTGACCTTGGCTTTGTTGGCCCAGAGCCAGAGTTGTGCAGGCACTTGGTCTGAATTTGGTGCGCTCTTAATGCTATTGTGCTCACAGTGTGGGATTCAACAAGGTTTAGTTCCACTGGGGGGTAAAGTATTAACCTGCTGGTGGGCTATCTCATTTGAAATCGACTAAATCCCGGTCTGTCTATTGACTCCATTCCCCCTGAAGGATTAGCCATTTGAGTGTATAATAAAGGTCAGAGAGAGCCAGAGAAGCCAGGCCACCTCTAGTCACTAGATGTGGAAATAGAGACCTGTTCAGGACCGACTGGTGAATGTAGCTGATTAAAATAGCACTGTTTATTTGGTTCGAGCTCTAATCTCAACCCAAGCGTGCTGTGAAGCTGCGACCTGTAATCAACTAGCAATCAAAGCCGGGTGTCAGATTTTAGTGAAGTTGTTGTGTTTATCTGTACTTAACAACTCGCAGCTTAATGATGGGCCGCTGATAAGCTATACACGTCCCCATGTGGTCTTCTTAAAGGTGGGGTATGAGATAGTGTTGGGCGATATGCTCCATTTCCATATCGGCCTATCGTCAGCCTGTGAGATCGGCGATACACGAGATTATCGTGAGGGGGCGGGGCTTACTTATTTGATTATTAACTTGATTAGTTACTCATTAATTTGCTTGTTTTATTACTTCGTTTTATATAGGCCTACAAGTATCTTTTTTTTCTATTTTTCAAGCAAAGGTGGAGTGTTTATTAATAGGATCAGGTTATTTCCTGGTATAGTGAGGTAAAAAAAAAACGATCCTAATCATTTTTTTCATCCTAATCATCATGTCAACGGGAAATTTACGGACACATAGCCTATCCTCATGCCACATGCAGCATTTTCACTTCAGAGATGAAAACGCGTTTAAATAATTTATTGGGTCAGAAAGATTCGGAGTTTGCGATATATGTCCTCCTACCAGTGCTCTGTCTGTTTAGATGCACTTCACATGCGCACTTGAGTAAGCACGAAGTACGCGGGTTAATGTGTTTTTATGCCGGGAGAAATCAGAGCAAGGGGCAAACATATGCAAACATCTAGCTGAGTCGATCGGATTATATAGTCTACTTATGACTTGACTCTGATAAAGGAAAACGGGTTGATGCGTTTACATGACCACATGCATTGTCAGTAGGCATTAGGCATTAAGAACGTGCATGTAAACGCGCTCATTCCCTGAAAGTGAAAGTAAAAACGGACTGCTTTCGGCATCTGCATCAACGCCGCGTTCTTTCAGAGACGACGATGATAACGGTAGCTTTAATAGGCTACTATTTTAGTGATAGTATTATTATTATTATTATTATTATTTAGTAATTGTATTGTTTTTAGTGTTAGTGTCATTAAACGTTTTTTAATGTGATATGGAAACAAAATAGCCTACTGACGAACAACGATGCCGTTTTCATCTTGGATCTATATAAGAATGATGTGTCTGTTAAAACAAGCACTCTTGATAATTTGTGAATGGATCACCTTGCAATTAAATTTTGATGTGGGATGTAGTTTTTTAGTCTGTTTTAAAAACATTCTCCTCATAAGCGCGTGTCGGTGTTGTCGCAAGTGTTATAACACGTGGTGATGAATTATGTTCATTCACGTTATGAATTTAGGCAAGGCAAATTAATTGTAGTTCCTTATATTAATTTAATAACAATACTAGCTTTATAATAATAATAATAGTAGCGGCAGGCCAAATAATTTAATACATTAATGGTAAAACGAGCTAATTATCGTTTTGATATCGTCAAAGGCATCTGCCATCGGCGATATCTCAGACAATCGTCGATACACGATACTATCATCTATCGGCACAACCCTAGTATGAGATTTTCTTTTTTGACCATTTTTTTTCAAAATCACTTGAAATCCTATTCCTAACCCACTTACAGCAACTGAGTTAGAAGCACTGAAATGAAAATTAAGGAATTTAATTCTCTGTTGTACGGGCAGGACTCGAAAAACTCCAGCCAACAATTTCCAAGACCACCTAGAATCATTGGACTGTAAGTGCGTCAATCAAACGAATGGGTGGAGTCAGGGCCAGCTGGCCAGTTTGCAAATCCCATACCCCACCTTTAAAGAAATAGTTAATTTTTAAAAAGACTTTTGCTGATAATTTGCTCACCCCCATGTCATCCATGATGTCCACGTCTTTCTTTCTTCAGTCGAAAAGAAATTAAGGTTTTTGATGAAAACATTCCAGGATTTTCTCTAAATAATTGACTTCATTGGGAACCAAACGGTTCAAGGTCCAAATGAGAGTTTCAGTGCAGCTTCAAAGGGCTTTAAATGACACCAGGCGACAAATAAGGGTCTTATCTAGGACCCTTCGAGTCATGAATCGAAAAAAGATTTGTTCATTTTGATGAACGGGTTTGAACAGGAGAGAGTCACGAATGCTCATCACAGAACAGAGCAAGGTGAGCATTTGTGCTTATAAAACTTAAATTTTGTTATTTGTTTTTTAAATGATCAATCGTTTCACTAGATAAGACCCTTATTCATCGTCTGGTGTCGTTTAAAGCCCTTTGAAGCTGCTTTGAAACTCTCATTTGGACCTTAAACCGTTTGGTTTCCAATGAAGTCCATTATATGGAGAAAAATCCTGGAATGTTTTCATCAAAAACCTTAATTTCTTTTCAACTGAAGAAAGAAAGACATGGACATCTTGGATGACATGGGGGTGAGTAAATTATCAGTAGAAGTTTTTTTTGTTTGTTTTTTTAAGTGAGAGGAGCAAGTTTTGAGATTTTGCTAAACTTTGGTGGAAACACATAACTTAAATAAGAAGGTTGACCATATTTTTTTGCGTTGCAGAGCTGAAATGTGGAAATTGATAAATGTTATTATGTTAAAAAGCATTATAAAATGGTTAGTTCGAAGCCTTGATTCTGATTGGTCAAAAGCTGTGCTTTAATTACAATAAAACACAGCTATAACCGCTTCACCCAGCGGTTCTATCTGATCGCTGCGCAACACTGCGGTTCTATGTTGTTTTTATTTGAGCTTTCATGCATTTTACTCATTGGAACGGTTTTGCTGTTCATGCTCAGGGACTATTTTTTCTAGCGGAAGGAAGGCTTTTAGTGATTTTACTTCAAGAAAGTTGCACTAATACATTGTTTTTTACTTTAATATTGTGTGGCAACCATTTTATAAAAGCAATGAGGTACTCGAGGCAAGTGCTGTATCGTGAATAAGTAACGGCTGAAGGGGTTGCACGCACGACGCATTCATCGATTCACGATATAGCACAGCCTCTCGTACCTTATTGCTTACTTATATAATGCTTGACATCATAAAATACATTTTATTAATTGGAAAGTCATGTAACTTTGATTCATACTGTGAAATTCCAGATACAGGAGGACCCTCCATAAATGTTTGACAAAAAAAAGTTTATATCAAACTAAGTGCCTTGTTTTTTAAATAAGCGCGTTTTTAATTTACTTTTCGATTCATATGCCATAGAACATTTAACGTGACCTATTTGTCTGCATACTCATGGGGCCACTGTATGTTAATATTTGCATGCATATATAATTATAAAAATCGAGTGTATGTTGATAACTTATTAATAAAGATTGGCATAAAATAATGCTTTGAAAAAAACAGTACTTAATTAAAGTTCTGTGATATACTGAGCGAGCTGCCGTTTGTTTTCGTCTATTTCTGAGTGCTGGCTGTATAATGATAATGAGTCATTGCTACACAATTAATAACAGGATGTGTCACACAGTGAGTGGGTCTGTGCTTTGGTTCTGATTATGGCTCCAAATTAACCAAGCACTTAATCTTAATTGTTCTGCCTGCTTAGCAAGGGGCCGTCTCTGCCTACCAGCCCAGTAGGATCTTAACTTCAAATTGTTGCTGTTAATGATCACATTAATGGCAAACTTTTACAGCTGTGCCACAGAGCAGCATGAAAATACCAGGCGAAAGAAGATTTCTGCAATATTCACTATAATGACCTCATAAAGCTCATCATGTTCTCAATCATATTCCAAATCTAGTTTTACTGAACTTATCATAGTTTTTGGCATTTATGACAGACTTATGGAGGGATATGGTCTAAAAAGTACAATAAAAGCACTCATCTTAAGGAAATATTGACATTTCTGGATGAATCAGCCATCACTTGAATCTAACAGTCATAATGTCTTTCAGGTTTTGAGCTCTCTCACTGTGAGGACCCTGGGGTGCCCCAGTTTGGCTTCAAGGTCAACGACCAGGGCCACTTCTCCGGAAGCACTATCACCTACAAGTGTGACCCTGGATACACTCTCCATGGCAGCGGTGTGCTCAAATGCATGACGGGAGAGAGGCGGGCCTGGGATAATTCTCTTCCTTCCTGCATTGGTAAGACTTTTCAAGACTGTTCAGCAGTTCCAAACTGTTTAGAAAGGATGTTCGGTAAAGTATTAGTGTACTTTGAAGCAGGGTCGAAAGTCACAGAACGAGTATGGTTTTCAAAGGTGAAGTATGTAGTTTATGCGATACTAGTGGCATCTAGCGGAATTACACATATAAAGCATATTTTCAAACAACCTCGCAAATGCGTGCACTTGTCAGAGGTTTGGACTCGAACTCGCTCGGACCTCGGGTATGGTATGGTATGGTGTGGTATGATGTGGTGTGTTGTGTTGTGTTTTGTGGTATGGTATGGTGTCTTATATGTTATGTTGTGTTATGTTGTGTTGTGTTGTGTTGTGTTGTGGTATGGTGTGTTATATGTTATGTTATGGTATGTTATGTGCAAAATGTGCAAATGTATGAATGGTTTAGGTTAAACGCACAACTCTAATTTAGATCTAAATGAACATATTTATTTAAAAATTGTTATGTGTAAAATGCAAGAAATATCTGAGGTATATAAAATGCGGGTAAATTCATGATTGTCAAATATTGTAAATAGTGAGTGGAGTGCATGGAGAATTTTTCTTTCTTGGAAACCACATTAAAACTTGGTTATTAGAGTATGCATCATTCCAGCCTGATCTCTCCTCGTGGTTATCATAACTGAGCTCAGTGTTGCTCTCAGCCATTTGTCATAATTATGCGAGGCTGCTGTATAAGCCCCTCCCCATCTCTGTAGCTCGCAAAGCTGCAGCATTGCTCATATTCTGCACTGGAAAAAGCACATTAAAAAGATTTTACTACTACTTAAAAGGCCACGTTATGCTTATACCTTCTAAATAGTCCAAAGTGTTTCTTGACAACATTAGCAGTGGTGGAAGCCCTCGCTCCATCTGTGTCTAATGGTGCAGGGTGTTCATATTGTAGCGGATGCTGGGGCTCCCGGTTGAGCTATGGAGATGATTCTTCATCAAGCAAAGCACATGAGGGCTTGAGATAAGACTGTGTGCTGCTATTACTTTCTTCATTTACCTGATGAATGGTGATTATGGGGATTTAGCCTCCATTGAGTTGGATATTGCTATGTCGACTGACCCCAGATCAGATTTGCTCACTATTAGATTTAGTCTTAATGAGCTCTGATTAGACTCAAAGCGCTCATCCAAATTGCTTCCGTACGGCAGACATAGATAAAACACAATGGCTATCCTGTTGTGTTTAACACAGAGCATGTCTTTACTCGCATTTATGTCATTTATGTGTCAGAAGCGACGGCTGGCTTGCAAAATACTAATCAGACTTATCTGCCAGCATTAATAATAGATACTTAATAATGTGGAGGATATTTCACTTCCTTTGACAGGCGGAAAGTGTGGGTCATTTGATGTGACCTTTAGCGAAAGTGAGATATATCAAAATAGCGAGAAGGCGTATCCATCTTGCAGTTCCTTTTTTTATTACAGATAAAATATTTAACTATTTTTATATTTTTCATTCAAGTCCTCAGGTAAGGTGTGTGAATGAGACTTTTCTGCAGAGGAAAGCTACACCACCCCAATGTTAAATCAGCATTGTCCTCAGAGCAGACGTAAGCGCGCAGTCACAAACACAGCTCAACCTATGGCTAAGCCACGCCCTCAAACGTGATGAGCATTCATTGAAATGCTTTGCTGTTAGTCAGTTTTCATTTGTTATTTCTTGTCATTTTAAGTTTAAAACAGTCAAACGGTGTGCATGGGGTACATGCAACTCTGACATTAGGTTCCAGAGAGGCTGGGCGACGGTGTGTATTTTTTTACCCTTCCCAAACCACATCTCAACCGAGATAAGTGTCTGCTCTGGGTTAAGTTATGCGGTAGACCACAACACTAAACATGGATACATTAAACAAGGATGTCTACATTTGTTCTAAGTTAAAGGGCACCTATTATGCCCCTTTTTACAAGATGTAATATTGGTCTCTGGGTTTCCCCAGAATGTATTTTTGAAGTTTCAGCACAAAATACCCCACATTTAATTTATTATAACCATTTGAAAATGTCATTTTTGGGGCCTGTTTTAAAATGAGCTGTTTTGGGCTATATGACCTTAAATGCAAATGAGCTGCATATCCCCGCCCTGCCTTTGGATGAGGGCGTAACTTGCATACCTATGGCAGTCGATCTAAGCAGAAGGGCTGAGAGAGTAAGAGACCCGCTGTTTTGTATGTCATTCAGCCGAACATGCTTGAATCAGAAAATATAAATAGTCTCTGATCAGACCCAGATTTAAATTATATACACAGACATTCTATGACGACAACAACTTTAGACGCATTTGTTGTTGAATTGGCTGACATCGACTGAAATGACTATTTGCTCAAAAATCATAAAATACACGTACTATTACTGAAGGTGACGGTGGATCGCAAACAGTAGACGACGATCCACTCTCGAGGATTAACTTTGAAGCAAGACCTGCTTTGAATTGACCCTCGTCCACTAAACAGTCAGTCAGAAAATGATTCGCTCAAACATAAACTTATTTACGAAGGAAAGGCACCACTTAAACTTCCAAAATACAATACATCCACTGTGTTTTCAGTGGCTCTTATGTAGGGCTGCAGCTATCGATTCTTTTGTAATCGATTAATCTAGCACTTAATCGATCGATTAATTGAGTAATCGGATAATTTGTTTGTGTTTTTAAGCAACCAAAACAAATAATGTATAATGAAAATGATAAGGTGTTTGGCTTTTATTTCTTTAAAAAACTAGAGATATTTATTCCAACTCCAACATTTGGCTCCACAAATAAGCCTATTTATTGCTATTTTTACCTATTTAGTGTTTATAAGAGCCAGTGCCAACAATTATATAACAATATAGTTAAAACAAATTACTGCAAAACGTGTTACATGTAGCCCATAACATGTAAAACTTTGAATACAAACTTAAATAGCATTTGGCCTTAGTTTTGTCTCCTTAATACAACATTACAAAAAAAGGATTGCACCTTCTGCAAATTATACCCACCTGAAAACAAAAATAAATTAATTTAAAATATCAAGCCAAACAGGTACACAAATCTGTATACAATTTATAAAAAAAATAAATGGAAATAAAACAATTATAAATTAGAATCAGACTTTTCCAAGTGTAATCTCAAGACAAACATCAGAGTGTGTGTGTATGCGTCACAATATTTGTTCCTCCATCACGTCCCGGTGTATACAGTGAATGTATGCTGAAATTTTTGTTGCGTGGCTACATAAAAGTTTAAGCATATGATGAATTGCCGCAATTGGTCTGACTGGCGCGTGAGAGAGACAGGTTGCACGCGCTCGCTTTACCTCTCTGCCGTCGTGCACGAGCCGCGGTTGGGAGCTCATCATCTCGCATGCGCGCTCGCGCTAGATTACAGGATATTTTAACTTTCGAATTAATATGCGGCGGTAAAACTCAGTCGATCACGAGTGGCTCAACAGGTAGATCTATTGACAAACTCGTCTTTCTTTCAAACATTTGACCGAAGGGATTGGCACTTCAGCAGCGTGAGAAATCGGGGGTATGGCGTGAGAATTGGCTCAATTGCGCGAGCAGCCCTGCCAGGTATACTTTGCAGTAGACACATTGCATCTTGTTCTCTTCCTTTATAAACGTATAATGATCCCAAACTTTAGACGTGCTCTGCCATTTATGAGGTCACATGAAGTCAAATGTACCATGTGCTATGGTGTGCTTCCTGAACAACGGTCCTTGTGAATCAATCAGATCCCTGCGTGCGCGTAAAGTGCGCATCTAGTGCGCGTCATAGTAATTTAACGAGGCTTCGAGGCAGATTTTTTGCCTCGAGGAATTTTTGTAATCGAGTAACTCGAGATAACTCGAGGAATCGTTTCAGCCCTACTCTTATGTCGGAAATAAGTGAAAACTACTATATATGTCATTATTACCGGTATATCCCATCCCACAACAGAACACTTACGTTTCCAAGAGACATTACCGGCTGTCATTGAAACAACGGAGGATGGTGTACAGATCACAGAGGGTGGGGTCTATGCCACAACCACACTGTCAATCAAACGCCTTGCTCAATTCTACGTCACAAAGCGCTGAATCTTAGAACAGCTCGTCCTGAGACAGTGCATATGATTTATTGAGATTGTAAAAAACACTGGGTGGATTTTTATCATTCCAGGTGGTTTTGCTCACACACTGCCAACACACATTAATGTTCAAACACCATGTAAAAGTGAATTTTCCATAATAGGTGCCCTTTAAGGCCCTTAAAGGATAATTCCGGTATTTAACACCTTGAGTCTATTTTGTAGTTTGTTTTCAATGAAATAGAGCGGTGGACTTAGAAATTTTGACAATGGATCCTGTCTCGAGTTTTTGACTATTTTAGAATCGCCTGTGACAGCTTTCGACTGGTTGTCTATGGGCATGCACAAACATGTCCATAAAACAACCCTTAACATTCATTTTCAGAACTGTGCAACTCACCGAGTGGTTGGTGGTGTTCGTTGATGATTAAAAACAAATATATCGGCACAATGAATCCTTTTAATCCGTGTTGTTTGCTATAGTGGAACTATTTTTTCAGATATCTCACAACCGCGTATAAACCTCCGCTCGATGTTTGAGTCTGAAGCGTTAGCACACTCCCGACCACTTGATGGCGACAACCAGGACGCTGTACGGAACACGGTGTGTCAGCGCACCGTAAAAGAAGTCACAGACACAGTCGAATACATAGGTCGAGTATGGCAAGATGGAGAACCGCAGCGAAAAGACTACAACCAAATGTAAACAGTCCCCTTTCCGTTTCCAGTAGCTAGCGCAGTAATATCAACAAGCACTGAGTCCTCTTGCAGACATCAATGCGATTTTAAAAAATGACAAATTAAACACGACAGAAACGGTATTTCGCTATGCAACTTGTTTTGGAACATCAACGAACACCACCAACCACTCGGTGAGTTGCACAGTTTTGAAAATGAACGTTAAGGGTTGTTTTAAGGACATGTTTGTGCATGCCCAGAGACAACCTGTCAAAAGCTGTCACAGGCAATTCTAAATAGTCAAAAACTCAAGACAGGACCAATTGTCAAAATTTCTAAGTCCACCACTCTATTTCATTCAAAACAAACTTCAAAATAGACTCAATGTGTTAAATACCGGAATTATCCTTTAACTAGATGATATATAATCTTTCTGTCTCCAAAAATCACAATTGCCTCCTGTGAAATGTCTCCTCCATTGACAGCTGCCATAGCGCCCATCCCTGAATGTTGACTGTGTGTCCGAGTGAGTGGAGGGGGCGTGGCTTAGCCATAGGTCCATTGCGCTTGGAGAGGACATTTACATTTTTAGGCTCAAACCAGAAGCCCTAGTCAACTCCCAATCTTCCTGCATTGATTTTCAATGCATGCACAGCCAATCAATGGTGCCGTGACCGGCCAATGACATGTGCCTGAGCCGCGGCCCTGATGAGCGATGGACGTGGCGGGATGTTGGTTTAGCGAGAGGATTGGGAGGGACACGTTCGAAGACGCCTCTATTCCGGATGTCTAAAAAACACACTAATGTTCAGATTAATCAAGTCGCAATCTGAACCCTGTTATTCAGGCTTCATTGAGCCGTGCGTCCATTGTTTGTCATGTAGATGGTTTATGCAAATGAGACTCAGTGACAGGAATTGCTGAAAAGGGAATCATTAAGAAACTCTCGAAACTGTTCCTCCCGGCCCCTGCAGTTTTCACGAGAGGGAGAACGGAAGGGCCGGGATCAGGGAAGATGGAAAAGGGGTCTGAGGGGAAAAGAGACTGCCTGCAATTAAAGTTTGCTAACAAAGTGCTTGTGAAAGCTGACTGATAATGAACCTAGTGCAAAGTGGCAAGTCTGAATGCCATCAGGGTGCATCAAAATGGACGTCAGGCTCATTTGTTCATTTGATTGATGCTCTGACTCAAAGCCAACAGATCACCTTCAGCGTCTAACGGGATTGAAGAATAGAGAAGTGCTGTTAGGGCTACTATTGTTGGGTGAATTTTCAACTATTGGTGCCCTGCGGACTCCTTTAAACACACCTTTCAGGCTCGCTAGTTTGTGTAATTTGTCTGCTAAAATATCCCACTGTGGATATTGATGTATCACTGGTGATTTATTGGTGAATTCTTAAAGCAACACTCCTCTTTTTTTTTTGGAAGTAGGCTCATTTTACAACTCCCTTAGAGTTAAATAGTTGAGTTTTACCATTTTCAAATCCATTCAGCCTGATTTTCCATAGAAAATCGGCTGAATGGATTGAAAATGGTAAAACTCAACTGTTTAACTCTAAGGGAGTTGTAAAATTAGCCTATTTCCAAAAAAGTGGAGTATCCCTTTAACCGTTATTAACATTTGCACCACATGAAAATTAGGGTGATGGAAATGATAATGATGAAACAGTTCTGAAATAAACTGGCTGACTAGATGCTTGTTTCATTTTAATTATCATAAATATACACATTTTCTGAATAAAATGAAAACAAATATATACAATATTTGTAAATAATATAAATAAAATCATATTTAGTCAAATAAAATCATAAATATTCTATATTTTGTATTTATTATAAAAATATATAAAAATGGTATTAACGATTAATGTGTGCGTGTGTGTATATGTTGGGTAGTTATTGAGTGGTTTGTTCGTTTTTATTCAGTTTCGTTTTTTTTTTTTTTTTTTTTTTTATTCTGTAATTGTTTGTACTGTCAATTGAACACAATAAGACAGTGGGCACCAGGAATTCAGGATGATACAAAATTAAAATGACACTCAGTTTCAGTTTCCCTCTTTTCAACTTTTGTCTACTTTGTTCTATTTAAAGAAAAAGTTATTATATAAAGTTATTCTATGAGATCCAGAAAGTGTTCAGATGCCTTTAAACCTCACTGCGCTTTCATCAATCTAGCTGTGTGTTTTACCATGCTTTTCATTCTCGTGTTGTGCTTGTTTGAGAGAGCTCATTCAGCGCTCACCTGCAAATCTTCAGTGGGTGTGATTAATCGCGATTAATCACGATTAATCGCATACTAAATAAAAGTTTGTGTTTTCATAATATATTTAATCCATGCAATATTTCTTAAATATATACATGCATGTGTGTGTATCTTTACATACAAAATAATTATACGCAGTACTCACGCATGCATGTATATATTTATGAGATATTTGCATGTATATATTAAATATGTTTAAATATTACCTAATTTATATTATATATAAACATTTTATAAATTAATAACACATTTATCTTAAATATATACATACATGTGTATTTATATATACAAAATAATTATACACAGTACTCACACATGCATGTATATTTTTAAGAAATATTTGCATGTGTATACTGGATATATGTTTATATATATATAGCCTAATTTATATTATATATAAACATTTTATAAATAAATAACACTTTTATCTTAAATATATACAGTACATGCATGTGTATTTATACATACAAAATAATTATACATAGTACTCATCGCATGCATGTATATTTTAAAGAAATATTTGCATGTATATACTGGATATATGTTTATATATAGCCTAATTTATATTATATTTAAACATTTTATATATAATATAACACATTTATCTTAAATATATACATGCAACATGCAATTATATATTGTGTGTGTATTTATATATATACAAAATAATTATACACAGTACACATACATATATTATGTGAACACAAACTTTCATTTTGGATGCGATTAATCGCAATTAATCGTTTCACTGCTCTAGTTTGTGCCCATGATAAACTGCTTGTTCTCACTCCTCTTTCCCCAGCTGAATGCGGTGGGCGTTTTAAAGGCGAGACATCCGGACGCATCTTGTCTCCAGGTTATCCGTTCCCCTACGACAACAATCTGCGCTGTACGTGGGCTCGTCGAGGTGGATTCGGGAAACATCATCAGGTGCTGGTCAATATTTGTTTCAAATGTGAATATATTGTGCCGTCCGTCCTCCACCGATCGGTTCATTACCAAACTCATAAGAATACAGCCAGTGAATTCAGTGAAGACAAGAGGCTTTATCTATTAATAAATCTCTAATGGTGGAGCTGGCCATTGATGCTGCATCTGTACGGAGAGAAGGAAGACGTCAGATGTGCCTCGTAAATCTCTTTGTTTTCCACCTGCACTGCCAAGCTCATTATAAAGCTTGAAACACTGTTGCACTTTTAATGCTGCACTACAACCTAATCATTTTCAACTCAAAAGCGTTTTGAAATTGCACACTCGTTCATTATTTGTTCATCTGCCGCTGATGTCTCGATCAGACCAGATTGTTAAATTGTTCAAGGACTGATCCTCAGAATGGAGATGCAATTGTTCTCCTCAATTATTTGAACCCTGGAGCATAATATTTGAGATATGATTATCTAACTTGAGCTTTGTGATTTGCCACGACTCTGCAAAGAATTTATGATTTATTTCTGTCTAATCAAACTGTTTTATCTGTCTGGGTTCAGAGAGATGTAAATATGTTATTTTAGTATCATTGAGATATTATTATTGGTTATATTAATATTTAAGTTTATATTTGCATATTTGTATATTTTCTATTTTAATTTTAAAGTATATATATATATATATATTAGAGCTGTTCAGTTAAACGCGTTATTAACGGCGTTAACGCAAACCCATTTTAACGGCGTTAATTTTTTTATCGCGCGACTTAACGGTCTTTTGTCCTAGCAAACTTTGTAGTTTTTTCACATACTTTTGCAACAGGACGCGGCATGCGTCCCTGATCCATTTCAGCGTCTCGCGCCTCGTCATCCACTCAAAGCCGGCTCGCAAGCCCAAACGAGTGTGTGCGCGTGCCTGGTTGTTTTGTTTCCGGTCTAGCTCGATCCGCTTGCGCTTTGGTCGAAGAAGCAACGAAACGTCCTCGCGCTGGCGCAATGCAATGAATGGGTTTCAGATCGCAGCGCGAGGACGGTTTGTGCCGCACACACTCGTTTCAGCTTGCGAGCCGGCCAAATAGTAATGTTATGTTTTGAGTGGATGACGAGCGCGAGACGCCGAAATGGATGCCAATGAGATTCTGAATGTAAAGTTTACTTTTAAAAAGTTGCCAAATTGTCCCATTGACAAGACCAAAGCGATCTGTATGTTTTGTCATTATGAACTGAGCTATCATCATCAGCAGCACGTCCAGCCTGAAACACCACTCTGATGATGGCCAAGCAACAAACACACACACAAACACAGATGATGCAAACTCTCCACCCCTCGTCAATATCAGGACCTCGTCAGTATTTCTTTCACCCTTTTATTGATGGACAGTGTTGCATTGTGTGAGAGATTATTTAGGCTATATATGTTAGAGTGAAATTGAACACTATTCCAAATGTTATTTTCAATAATAATAATTAAAAAAAACATTTGCACTAAACAAGCCAATCCACTTTTCCATGTTGATAAGAGCATTAAAATGAGAAAAAATGTAACAAAAAGAAATCAAAAGACATTAAGAATAGATAAAAATGTGCGATTAATCGCGAGTTAACTATGACATTAATGTCGATTAATCGTCAATTAAATATTTTAATCGTTTGACAGCACTAATATATATATATATATATATCATAAAGTACATCTATCATTAATTTTTGTGTTGTGTGTGTGTGTGTGTGCGTGCGTGTGTATATATATATATATATATATATATATATATATACATTTATTTATGTATTTATATGCATGTGTATTATATATATATATATATATATATATATATATATATACACACACACATTATTATATAAACTTATATTATATGAAACAAACTTTTTTATGTTAGATATGATTTATACTAATTAATAGATTTGACAGCACTAGTATACATTTTTATTAGAAAACATACAGCATATAGACCATTTCACAAGATGTAAACAACACTGGTCCAGAAACACTTCCTGTTTCAGTTTGTAACTGTTTTCTTTATTTCACATGTAAAGAAAACATCTTAAAGATGTTTGTTTAACTTTTTGATTCAGTTTTAAATGTTCTGTTGGTTGTATTTTATCCCAGCTTTTATGTAGTGTTAAAAAACTGAAACAGGAAGTGCTTCTGGACCAGTGTTGTTTACATCTTGTGAAATGGTCTACCCACACACACACACACACACACACACACACACACACACATATATACTACTAAATATTAGGGTTTGTATAAAGATTAATTGTGATTAATCGCATCCAAAATAAAAGTTTGGTTTTACATAATATATGTGTGTGTGCTATGTATAATTATTTTGTATATATAAATACAAACACATGCATGTATATATTTAAGAAAATTTGCATTCATATATAAAATATTATATATATATTATATATATATATATATATATATATATATATATATATATATATATACAGTATTTACATGCTAATAATTCTTAAATATATACATGCATGCATATGTATTTATATATACAATATAATTATACACAGCACACACACATATATTATAAACTTTTATTTTGGATGCAATTAACCGCAATTAATCTTTCGCACAGCCCTACTATATATAATGTCTATATAGTTTTTTATTTCTATTTTAGTTTAAGTTTGTTATTTTAGTACATTAATTTAAAGTACATGAAAATGAGCAATAATGCCTTGCCAACCACCTGAAATAAAATAATTTTAAGGTTGTTGTTTTTTCCAGGTTCAGTGGCAATTTTTTATGGGTTTACTAGTTGTAATTTTAGTGAACTATAAGAATCTTACCATGCTGTTCGTTTAATGCATTGTGGATAATAACGCCCGGCACACCTGTTCTATGTCAGACAGCCCTTTTATTTCCATCAACGTACACTGTGCATCTAATGAAGCGTGACTTGAGCAGTGCGACCTGATGCATGTATGCGTGTTCACCTTTTTTATGAACAGCCTGCAGTTTCTAGCCTTCGACACGGAAGCGTCCCACGACATCCTGAGGGTCTGGGACGGGCCTCTGGAGAACGAGATGTCTCTGAGGGAGGTGAGCGGGTCTCTTCTGCCCGAGAACACCCACAGCACACTCAACATGGTCACAGTTCAGTTGGAGACCGACTTCTACATCAGCAAGTCTGGATTCGCCATTCGAGATTCTCCAGTGAGTTGATCTGTGATCTGTGTGACAGCGTACAGTAACTGCTCATAAGGGGTTAACTGACTGTTAATTGCTCTGATGTAATCACAGGCTCGGTGGCCACGGCCTGCAGGGATCCTGGAGTGCCCATGAACGGCAGTCGTAATGGAGACGGTCGTGAGCCTGGAGACACCGTGACCTTTCAGTGCGATCCTGGGTATGAACTGCAGGGAGACGTGAAGATCACCTGCATACAAGTGGAGAACCGCTACTACTGGCAGCCAAGCCCTCCTGTCTGTATAGGTGAGGGGTTCTACTGGGATTCACTTAAAGGGATGGAGCTGTTAGAATTAGTGTCTGACTTTTAGAATTAAATGGGTTGCATGTATCATTGCATTAGCCTCACAGCATGATTGCCAAAGTCACATTTCAATCTCTTTGGAAAACAAGAAAAACACGAAATTACTTAGGCAATTATGCTATGAGGCTAACGATTTGTTTCATCTTGTAATTTTCTTGCAATAATATTAAATAAACATTACAAGTAAATATACAATGCATGAAAAACTAAATAAGAATGAGCAACAGGGTTGCTAGCTACAGTAGTTTGTGATCAAATGTTTGTATGAAGTAAATTAAATTTACATATTATTCCTATATTTTAAAATAAAAGATGTTTTATTTATTTTTTTATTTTTTTAATGATTTAAGAAAGTGTTGGAGTTTGAAGAATTCAGCCAATACAACAATTTTGAAGGAAAGGAAGAAGAAAAAGAAAATGGAATGAGATTATTTATTCTATTATTTACATTTATTTACTTTTTCACAATTTTATAGGATTGTAATGAGCAAAAATTATGGCAAAACTAAACACTTTTTAGTCATTTAAATTGGTTTATTTAGTACTATATTAGGATCTTTCATATACTATTATAGTATTTATTCATATTTTTCTAATTTTATATACATTTTTATTTGTACATTTATTAAAACAATTAAAAAATTTTATACAGTTATAATTTTTTTTATATATTTATTTCAGTTTTATTTAGTTTACTTTAGTATATCAAGTTAAACTAAATGAAAATGTTGAAATAAAAGTTTGTTTTTATTTTATTTTAGTTAACATTTAAAGCAACAGAAATATACATATATATATATATTTACATATATATATAACATATATATATTTATATATATATATATATATATATATATATATATATATATATATATATATATATATATATATATATATACATCATAGTTAAAATTTAAATTAAAATATTGAAATAAAAGTTTAAAAATAAAAGAAAACAATAAAGAAATAAAATAAATTTTTGTTAACATATATTTATTTAAAGCAACAGAAAAATATATATATATCATTTCTGTTGTTTAAATATATTTTTTATATATATACATTCATATATATATATATATATATATATATATATATATATATATATATATATAGTTTTTGTATCTAACAGTTCGCGCAACAAAGCAGGATTTGTGTCCATGATGTTTATAAAAAGTGATGATATGTCATTAGTAAACTGTCTTTGCGATATCTGTAAACATTCAGACAAAACCTCATACTGTACATAAAAAAGTATTGTTTTACTCATTTTCATAACACATATTCATGATTCTGAGACATCTAAGCGGCTTAGAGTTAATTAGTACATATTGCTTTAGATGCTTATAACTGAACATATATCTAAAAGTTTTTAAGCAGTTTTTTCTCAAGAGCTCCACTCAGTGTGAAGGACCCGACACCATTGAGATTCCTCATCATCGCAGTGACATGAAAGTCAAATTAATGAATATCAAATTACCAGATACGGATTGTCTCTTTCTTTCAAAAGACCCTTCATATTGGAAGCAGGAAAGTGAGGCTGCAGGATTTTCCTTTCATATTTTAAATAACCTTTCTCTCTTGCCATAGTTCTCATTCTCATATATAAGATATGAGCGCTTTACATGGCCGGCTCCTCGGAGGAGCTTAAATATCTCTGTCTGTGCATGTTCACTCCCGCGCTCTTTCTCTGGGTTGCTGGTTGGCACAGATGTTCAAGCCGCATGTTTTAATCAAGAGATTCTCCTCATGTGTTACTAATGCCCATATGCTGCTGATACTAGTCCTTCTGTGCTTTCCCAGCTCCATGTGGGGGGCAATCTCACCGGTTCCTCTGGGTTTATCCTGTCGCCCAACTTCCCTCATCCGTACCCGCACAGCAAGGACTGCGACTGGCTCATCGCGGTCAACTCTGATTACTGTCCTGTCTCTGGCATTCATCAGGTAAACTCATCTATGAGATATTCTGTATACACAAAAGAAATATATTTGAAATATATTTTCAGAATATATTTTGGTATATATGTATATTTTTGGTGTATGTGTATATATATATATATATATATATATATATATATATATATATATATATATATATATATATATATATTTGTTTTATTTTTCAATATTTAAATGACTTCAGGGAAGATGTCATAGTCCTAGGAAGCAACTGTCTGTCATTTTACATTGCAGTCATTTAAATGTAAGTACATTATTTATTTTTGTTGTGTGTATTTGGAATATATGCCACATATATGTTTGACACTATAAAATATATTTCAATATATTTATTTTGTCTATGGGCGGCTGTGCAATTCATACAATCATATTAAACGAACAGATGGAAATTCACAAACAAAACAATGCAATATACTTCATAGTAGATATAGTTTTATAGTTGTATTTAATATATATATATATATATATATATATATATATATTTATTTATTTATTTATTTATTTATTCTTTTTATAATTTCTTATAATATAATATATAGGCCTATATATATATATTTTTTTTTACTATAATAAATTAAATATCAAATTTAATTAAAATAATTATGCCATTATTTTTTGTATGATTTAATGTTATATAAAGATCTCTGCTACTTATATACAGTGTGTATATATATATATATATATATTAAGTGCTGTCAAACGATTAAAATATTTAATCACGATTAATCGCATTAATGTCATAGTTAACTCGCGATTAATCGCACATTTTTATCTATTCTAAATGTCTTTTGATTTCTTTTTGTTACATTATTTTTTCTCATTTTAATGATATTATCAACATGGATTGGCTTGTTTAGTGCAAATGTTTTATTATTATTATAATTATTGAAAATAACATTGGAATAGTGTTCAATATCACACTAACATTTACAAATAATCTCTCACACAATCTATCTCACACTGTCTATCAATAAAAGGGTGAAAGAAATATATGACGAGGTCCTGATATTGGCGAGGGGGTGGAGAATTCGCATCATCTGTGTGTGTGTATGTGTGTGTGTTTGCTTAGCCATCGTCAAGTGGTGTTTCGACTGGACGTGCTGCGATGATGATGATTGCTCAGTTCACAACGACAAAACACATATCACTTGGTCTTGTTAATGGGACAATTTGGCAACTTTTTAAAAGTAAACTTTCCATTCAGAATCTTAGGGCATCCATTTCGGCGTCTCGCGCTGTCATCCACTCAAAACGTAACGTTACTATTGGCCGGCTCGACAAGCCGAAACGAGTGTGTGCGGCACAAAACGTCCTCGTGCTGTGATCTGAAACCCATTCATTTCAATGGCTTGCGCTGCGCGAGGACGTTTGTTGCTTCTTCGACCAAAGCGATCTAACATTAGCTAGACGGTAAACAAAACAACAGGCACGACGCACACACTCGTTTGGGCTTGCAAGCCGGCTTTGAGTGGATGACAAGCGCGAGACGCCGAAATGGATCAGGACGCATGCCGTCCTGTTGTAAAAGCATGTGAAAAAACTACAAAGTTTGCTAGGACAAAAAGACTGTTAATCGCGCGATAAAAAATTAACGCCGTTAAAATGGGTTTGCGTTAACGCCGTTAATAACGCGTTAAACTGACAGCCTGAATTCATTATTCAGCCCATTTTGCGTATATATATATATATATATATATATATATATATATATATATATATATATATGAAAATGAAGAACATTGTACAGTATACAGTATACAGAATATTGTAACAGTCTAGAGTACGAATATACAGTATATATGCATGCATATCATATTTGTCGTACAAATATCATTTTAATTTATTTTAAGATCGATACATTTATGATTTATGAATCAGTGTTGTGCAAAAACACATAATAAATAGTCATGGAATCATGGAACGAAGAGAGGGAGAAAGACAAACACAACTATATTGTATATTTATCATGTATGCATAATCCTGTAGTAGTAAATATTCATTTATTTATGTATATACAGTTTATATATGCATGTATGTGTATGTCTACATACTATATATATATATTTATATCAAATGTATTCTAGACCTCTGTCATCAGCTGAAGGTGTGCATTAGTCCGGGTGTTATGGACTATCTTTGATGACAATCCGATGTTTATTGAGCAGCTTCAGCTTTAGAGTTTGTGGTATAATGTCGTGAGGTTTGTATACTTGCCTTAGTTGTCAAGGAAGTTTTGTGAATGCAGACCGTGCGCTTCTCTGTGGGAAGGTTAATATCCGCTGAACCCTCTGTTGTGCTCTGGTCAGCGCAGTTTAAATTGTGGCCGATGAGACGATCGGAAATAATCTCACGGTGCGCTTATTCCTGGTGTTTGGTTTATGCCTTCACTCGAGCTATAATATCTCCAGCTGATGAGTTCAGGAGTTCATTTAGAGGCTGCTGTGTCATAATGCTGAATTTAAAACGAGGCGACCACGGTGTCCTTCGACATGGGCCGCAGTCGACGTGTTGAGTGATTCTGTTAGCGCGAACTGCTATCAATGTCTGAATTAAAATGCATTTCATGTCTGGGAGAGATAATGAGCCCAGCTGGAATTCTTTGCTCATTTTGTCTGTAATGAACCTGACGGTGGTCCCTTTTTTTTTAGCTTCCCCCTCTTCTTGCCTTAAAGGTGTACAGCGGTGTCTCTGCCTTGAGTGATGTGACCAATTAGTATAAAAGCAGTGTTGATAAATTCCTTCACAGTCCAATCATGTTGCTAATTAAGTCAATTTTTCATTTAGCCAACGCGAAGCGACGCTCGAGCCGCAAGCGGATCCTCCGTCCAGGCGGGGTCAGCGTGAGGTTAAGTTGAGTGCTGTAGGAGTTTGTCCAGTCGACAAAGTCTTAATGTTAATGCTAATAGCACCGCTAGCAAGCCATTCTCTTCCACCTGGATCAAAGCATGTAACGAGGGTATAGTCCAGGCACAAGGCCGTGGAATTATAATCAGAATTTGCACTCAGGCCCCGTCCACACGAAGACGCGTTTTGCTGGATTCGTATTAAATTTGTTATCGGATTGGCGTTTCGTCCACACGGATCCGGTGTTTTGGGAGAGTGAAACCGCTATTTTTTGAAACCGGGTCCCAAGGTGGATAAATCTGAAAACGACACCCTTGCATTTTCGTGTGTACGGCCAATCCGTATATTTTGTGAAACGATGATGTCATCACCCCACGTGTTCGACTTGTCAGACAACAGCAACTGCCGAACTGCTTGCATAATAGTTAACATAATATAGCCTACTATAATGCGGCAGAACCTTCTGAGCCTCTTGTATTATATTATTTATTATTTACTTGAATGTGTTTTTTTTTTTTTTTTTTTTAGGCCTATAGGCTAGGCTACTTTCGTATGCTGCTTGTCTGTTGTCTGATAAAGACATTTCGTATTATAGAGATGGGGATTTAAAGCAAAAATAATATTCGACGATCGATGGGAATTATTTGATTATTTTGGCTATTCAAAAAACGCACCCCTAATGTTCCACTCCGACATTATATTTCTCTGTAGGTTAGGCGTACGTGTTATATCCATTAAAGAAATGTATTCAGTTTAATATTTATGTTTAAATATATTATTCTTTTATTGAATCTATGTTGATTAGGAAAAGTGAACCGCGTGCATATGCGCAATAAAGCCCTTCTTTGAAGTGAATTTCGTTTTTTTTATAAATTTTATCTTTATTTTAATAAATGTTTCATCAATCACTTACCTGGATTTAATAAATAAGAAGCAAATATATAGCAGAGCCATAATCAGGACGTGGACGCCCCGTCGCGAAAAACCTTGCATTGCTCGTGAACTGGAGCTCGTCTCATAAATGAACCGAAAACTCTGAAATGTATAGAAATCTTGAAATGGCTACGTTTAAACAACATCGACAAACAATTAAAAACGAACAGAAACAGATAGGCTACTC
The DNA here is from genome assembly GCA_030378365.1 of Hybognathus amarus. NCBI lineage: Eukaryota > Metazoa > Chordata > Actinopteri > Cypriniformes > Leuciscidae > Hybognathus > Hybognathus amarus. The sequence goes on along the minus strand of JAQIUQ010007696.1, from coordinate 13,265 downwards.
TCTCTTAGAGCCTAATCCGTATGAAGTGCATTAGCGTATGTTACTCCATAGGCGCGTTCACAATACTGCGAATTGGCGAGTCAGCAGCATCATCAACTTCCTCTTTTCAGTCAAGAATGACACAGAAAACATTAGTTTATTAATAAACAATTAAAATGTCTATATTTGACACATTCGTTACTTTTGCCTGTTCTTTGTGGCAAGCTTTCTGAGTCCGCTAACTTATCGAATATCGTGACTCCCTATTTTGTACCAAAATTTATGCGCCAAAATTCCAAAATCTTTGTAAGATATCACTGAACATTTATTTAACCATAGCAAAAGTGCATTTCTTACTTAAGTTAATTTTTCATCTCTATTTTGTGTTTATTTAAAATTAGACAAATCTGATATTATTTTAATCTCCAATCTGTTGTTTAACCGTTGATTTAGTTCTTTAATGCTTCGCTAACTAGCAGAAGACACTAGCAGGGTTTAAACCCCAGTTGTGCAGTTGGGGCATGTTGTAACACTGTGTTACAATGTGCCCCTATTAGAAATATATTATATTCTATACTTTTATGAATTCTATTGAGAAAACATGAGAAACATGTAAATAAAGACTGAGAGTCGTTGCTCAGAAATTATTAAGTATTATTTTGTTTTGAACTATGCTGTATAGCTGTGTTTTCCGATGTGTTTGTTGTCAAACTCAAAAATTAGTTTGTTTTTAATTATTAAAAAATGCCGTTATTTTATATGAAAAAGTTAATAATTGTATTTTATTAAGAAAATATTTTGGTTTGACTTGCATATGTTTTTGATCAGATCAGATAGCATTTTAAGCTGTCAAATGGTGATGTTACAATGTGCCCCTCACATGTTACAATTTACCCCACCTATGGGGCATGTTGTCACATTTCACTTCCATTCTTTCAGGGTAAATCAAGAAAAAGTATACACTGTATTAATAAAACAAAACCACATAATTGTGCTAGACATGGGAAATTAATGTGGGGAAAAAACTCTAAACCCTAAGTAGATTTACACAAATTGACAAAGTCAAAAAGTGTTACTTTGTGCCCCGCTCTCCCTACTGGTCTGGGATGTATACTACATCGTTTTCAGTCGGTTTCAGTGGTTTCGTGTGGACGCAGATATTTTTCGAGACGCCGCCGTGTTTACGGACTTTTCTTTAGAACGAGGAAAAAAATATCGGATAGGGGAAGCTCTGGCTTCGTGTGGACGAGGCCTCAGACAGCGAAAGAAAAAGAAGTGCTTAGGTCTCACATGCTCACACTTACAAATGTTGAACGTTTAAACTCTGCCTCGTCTTCTCCTGACTCATCATCTAAGAGCAGTGTCTTTAATGACAGCGATAGCTCAAAAACAATCTTCCATTCTGCCTATGTGTCACATTTACAGCATTCATCACAACAGGAGTTGCCATTTGAGGCTGTTTTGTGAGTTTTCTAGTGCCTAATATTTTTCAAAACCTTCACAGCTGCTAGTTAGAGCCATACATCAGCCCCAAAACAGATGAGGAGGAACTTTTTCTCTTTTTTTTTCTTAGTGTCATCCTCATGCTCGGCATTATGTAGCCTCTTTCTCATTTGAATTTCGTCCTCTTCGAGTAAACAAGCGTGTTGGAGTTCTGCCAGGACGGCAATGTCTCAAACAAGTTTCTAATAAATAGCTCTCGTTCGGTTCCATCTCAAAGACTTTCATTACACAGTCCATTACTGACTCCTTTCTCCTTAAAAAATCCACGGTATGAAATATGTCCATAATGAAATTGAAAATGAACAATACACTCCGGGGAAAAGTGACCCTTTTTAGCATCACTACAAATGTAATCCCATCCGGGTGTCTGTCTATGTGGCATTAGGACAGTTTGTTCCATCAACCTGATTTTGGCAGAAATAATTGTTTTCTGATTGACAGGTACAGAGGATATGAGTACGGGGGAAAGCAGATGCATCTGTTTATCAGAAATTAATGGCTTTTTTTAATGTGGTGTAAAGGATCTTATCCTGTATATGAATTATCCTATAATAACCCCTAAGCAGTGGATTCTGACGCAGTGAAGTGTGGAAGGCATGCTTAGCATTCTCTCTCTGCATAATGGGAGTGTAAATCTGATTCACTCACAATCCATCTCATCCAAATGACTCTCCACTGATGTGCGAGACCTTAATCATTGCACCTTACTGCAAATGAAAAGGTGCAAGTGTTTATAAGTGTGTCTCGGGAATCTCAGATTCTGTTTGAGTCAACGCCTGGTTATTTATATGTTCAGGCTTAATGGTCAGCTGTCATGCAGGCCATATGGACAATACAGAGACATATCTCAACATACCTAGTACTGTACACAGCAAGTTAGCATGCATAGCAGGCATTTCGATGGACAGGTGTTAAATATCGTCATGCAGCACTCAAAAAAATAAAACTCGTTGAATGAACATAAAAAAAAAATCATGGAAAGGTTTTCAACATAATTAACTTGCTTTATTTCAGCATTATTCAATTCTGTTATTTCAATTAAATGGGTCAACTTAAAGGGATAGTTCACTTTGAAATTAATATTTGATATGTTTTAGCTTACCTCGAGGGCATCCAAGATGTAGGTGCTTTGCTTCCGCAGTAGTTTCAATTTTGATATTTTTAGGTCAAACCGTTGGTGTCTATCAGTCATATAATGGAGGTCTATGGTTCCACCTCAAAGAGCATGCACAGTGAAGTCCAAATTAAACATGATTTAATGACTCATAAATGTAAGTGCACATTGATGGCCTAAGACACGGAAATCGAGCAGTTTGTGTGAGAAAACTAACAGTATTTATATAGCATTTTACCTCTGTAATCACAGTGATCTGAAGGCGTGGGCGCTTTGTGGCTGTGGTTACAAGAGTTAAAAACTATATAAATACTTTTCGTCTTTCACACACAAACTGCTCGTTTCTGTGTCTTAGGCTATCAATGTGTATTTACATTTATGAGTCATTGAATCATGTTTAATTTGGACTTCTCTGTGCATGCTCTTTGAGGTGGACCCCATAGACCTCCATTATATGACTGACAGACAAGAACGTTTTGACCTAAAAATATCAAAATTGAAACTACGGCGGAACAAACATACCTACATCTTGGATGCACTTGAGGTAAGCTAAAACAGATCAAAAATTAATTTCAAAGTGAACTATCCCTTTAATTTGAACAATATTTTTCTGTAATATGTAATACTGTTAAATGTGCCAACAGTATAACACTGTAAATAGCCATGGATTATGGGAAAATATGTGTTTACTACTGTAATTATTTTCTACTGTAAATCGTAAATCAGCTGCCAGTAAGTTACTGTAAAATTTACAGCAACCTTTTTACAGTGATGAAGGTTAATTCAACTTATTTACTATGGTTGGGCACAGCTTAATTAAAATTGTCAGTGAATTTAAAAAGTCTCCCTGATTTGATTCAGGTATTCAAATTCATATATTCATTCATATGCAATAACATGTATTTCAGTGTCACACAAATACATTTCTAGACTATAACCAAGTATTAGCTACCTATAGCACTTGTTAGCATCTTAATTTATAAGATTTACATGCTTCATCGACCAAAGTGGTAACCACAATGGTAACCCACTGTAATTTTAATGGTACTAATAATTGCAATGTAATTGAACATTAAACACAATTATGCACTATTAAGTCTTCCCCTTTTTTAATTTTCTCAAAAACACATAAAATAACACTTAATTTATACACTTATTCTGTCTTCATTTATCCATATGCAAAGCATGCTGGGCATTAACAAGCACAGTCCAGTTTTAGTTAATGCAACACAAATGGATTAAGTAAACTTAAATTTGACATTTAAGTAGATCTGAACACAATCAAGTTAAGTTTGGACAAAATATATAGCAGTTGTGTTGCTTAAGCTCATTTTAATTAAGCAATTTCAAATCATTTTTTTGAGTGAATGATCCTAAGAAAACCAGCAAATCAACAACAGAATGGCTGGAATCACTGTTTTGCACCGGCCCAGTCAAAGTCAGACCTTAATCCTCGACTGAAATGTTGCAATCCTCAATGAACTAAAGCAACGTTGTAAAGAAGAGCGGGACAAACTCCCCCAAAATGATGCAAGAGACTGATGCTGTTATACAGAAACCCATTCCTTAAATGTATTGCTTCTAAAAGTGTCTCTACAAGCACCTTGGCTTTTCCATTTGGGCTTTATTTTTGTTAAATAAATAAATACAACACAATGTAATATGCAATTTCTTGTTGTTCATCTGTGTTTGTATTTATCAACAATATTTAATGGAATAAGGAATGTGACAACTTTCCCCGGTCTCCCCTATCATAATAAATAACACAGTCTCATCCCAATTCGTCATATAACTGACGTCTTGGGACGTCTTTTGACCATTCGTCAATATATGCCTTTTTAGGGCCCCCTTAAACGTCTAGTAGATCATCGATCCTGGGCCGTCATACAACTGACGCTTTACCTTTAACGTCAGTTAGGTGACGGGTTGGGTTTAGGGTTAGGTTTAGGTCTGGGGTAGAGTTAGGATCCGATAACGTCATCTACCGACGTCTAAGGGGGCCCTAAAAAGGCATATATTGACGAATGGTCAAAAGACGTCCCAAGACGTCAGTTATATAATTATAGTTAGACTGCGCTGTTATAAAACAGTCTCCGATTCCTTTGCAGACGAAAAGTATCAAGTAAAACACGTACAAAGTTGATCTCAGGACTCGAATATCTGTATCCAGATCAAGAGCTTTTGATCCCTCTATTCTGAAGTCCTCTTTGATCTTGTCTTCTAGCTTCAGCATAGAGCCCAACTACGACTTCTTGTACATCTACGATGGAACGGACAGCAACAGCCCTCTGATCGGAAGCTTCCAGGACAGCAAGCTTCCCGAACGCATCGAGAGCAGCTCCAACACCATGTACCTGGCCTTCCGCAGCGACGGCTCTGTCAGCTACACCGGCTTTCACCTGGAGTACAAAGGTAGAGTCTGACACTTCACCGGCCTAAACGTCCAAATCCTTAGTTAGATACACAATTCTGACTGCACAGTCAAATTAATTGTGACTATTCAGTTGATTATTCACCCAAAAAATTTACCTTCTGTGAACATTTACTCACTCTTGCCTATTTTCTTTTTTGTGATTTTAGTGTAATTAAGATACTATTCTAGTTTTAGTTAAAAAAAAATACATTTTTGTAATTTACAGAAGTTTTTCGTTGTCTGATATAGTTTTAATAATTTTTATTTTATTTTTAGTTATTTCAGAACATCAAGTTAAACCAAATGAAAATGAGAAATGTTGCGAGGCTACTATAGCTGAAATAAAATGTAAAAAACAGTATACATACATGTGTATATATATATATATATATATATATATATATATACAGTATATATACATGTGTGTATATATATATATATATATATATGTGTGTGTGTGTATATATATATAAAGCTCCATGTATTAAGCTCCAAACAAATGTAACATTTCTTTTTGCACTCTGCTGTTGCACTCTATGCATACATTTTGAATTATGAAAATGAAAAGTGTTTTTAATTTACCTTGAAGCCTTCAAAATATGTTTTAAGTCAATATATTTTAATATATTTTCCTTTTGTTAACTTTTTCTTAAACACACTGATAATAACCCTGTCCGGAACACTTTTTCCACTTTTTTTTAGGGGTGGTTGATTATGAGTTCATATTTCTAACTTTAGTAAGAGTGTAATGTTGCTGTTCTGATCATAAACATCTGCAAAGTTACATCGCTCAAAGTTCAAAGCAAAGGGAGATATTTGCTTTTAAAGAAATAATTTTTAAGGACTACAGCAAACGGCTGGTAGGAACTACACAAGCTTCCTCCTGGGTTAGTGACATCACTAACCCTAAGATTTACATAAACCCCGCCCCCAGAGAGAGGAAGAGCTGTTGTAGCAGAGCCCGTCTAACTGAGAGCCTTGGCACTTCCTATTAGCCCCATTGTGTATCATCTTGGTTGCAGTTCCATTAGAATTCCACTGGAGGTGATCACGGGCAAGTGCAGAATGAATGGGAGTCTATGGAGCTAAACGGCTAAATGTGTCTCTTTCTCCTGCTTGTCGTTGAATCAACATAGATTTTATTGTTGATTCCTGCAAGTTCAATATAGATTATAGGTCAAAAGTCGAATGAACGAGTACTTATGTCCTTTCGATTTCTTACAGGTTAGGCCGTTGTTGGCCGGAACACGCTAGCATTCTGCTATTGTGTGACGTCATCACATTTTTGAACGGATTTTTAGAACAGATAAGTGAACTTAAAAATGCAATTTTCAGCTGAGTGTATTATCTTAGCCCTCCCTTTTGAATGCAACTTTCAAATTACTTGACAAAAAATTACATCCTGAGAAAAGTGGATTTCTGGGGGTGAAACCCCATTGACTCCCATTCATTCTGGACTCGACCGCGAGCGCCCCCGCATGGACAGAGACGTGTTACTGCAGCCAGTCCAGAAACTGGAAGTAACCAGACAGTGCCAATTCTCTTCAATTAGACATTCTCTGGTTGTAGTCACTCGATGTATAGATTATCCTGACAGAATATGCTAATTGAAGAAGTTAACTCCACAACAGCAACATAAATTCATCAACTAACCATTCAGAGACGTCCTGTTGCATTCTACATGTTGTCACTTCTTAGTCTCTCCATCTTTGTCTGACTCCAGTATAAACAAAAAAGTAGGGATGCACCTAATATTCGGCCATCGAAAAAGACTTTTATCACTGATTTTTTTTTTGATAACATCTGGTACAAACATGAAAAACCATCAATATACAGTCAAGCATTTGAACATACAATACCATACCAAAGACAAAGGACAAAAACAAGAAAAGAAACAAACAAACATACAAAAAAAAATAAAAAATAAAAATACATACATACATAGTAAATGAAAGAGGAAAAAACATAAGAATATTAAGAGGAATTGGGGAATAGGTCATAATATTGACATAAAAGTTTTCTATTCTTCTTGTTCTTTACAAGCTTGTGTAATTTAAGAAACATATCAAGTTCCAAAATAAAATTCTTACAACATAAGGAAGACGCATTAAATGTCTGCTTGTGTATAAAGAATTTAGCATATAAGATTATAATGTTTAAGACAAACTCCAGGGTCTTTTATCACCGAAACAATACGGCCGAAATGTTGTGATGACGCAAACAGAAACCGCGACCTGCACGTGCTTGTCTGAAGCAACATGTCTGCGGTGTGGACGTATTTCAGTGTATCTGAACCCGCGAGGAGACGGAAGCCTTACTTGTTTATCCACCTTATCTGCTCTAAACAATGCGCGCCGCCATGACGACGACTCCGGTTGCGAGCGGGTCAAGTATAAACGCCTCGACCGTTTGGAGGGAGCGGTGCGCGCGCTGTCTGTGAGACTCTCGCTGCGGAGGCAGGCGAAAGAATAAACAAGGCAGCGCGAGTCTCCACAGACAGCGCGCGCACCGCTCCAAACGGTCGAGGCGATTATACTTGACGCGCTCTCCGTTGTACTATACCTTGAAACGACAGAGGACGACTCAAGTAACTGTCCTCTAACCATCAGGAATCGGTGAGAATAAGATAGATAAACACATGACAATGTTTATGTTTTAGTATTCCACCACCAGTACAAAAATAATCATGTAAAACCCAGTAAACCCTGAGATTATTACTTGTGACATTACAAAAAAAAATATGTATATGGGAACATGTATGAGAACTAAATTAATGGTCTCTTAAATGTTTTCTACATTCACTAAACATGTTTCATTAAGTTTCATGTACATTTGTTTTAAACAGGCTTTTTATGCTATTGTATGCTACATTTTTAAAATGTAAGTAATTTAGACGTGCAAACTGGGTGCTGGTGTGATGAGAAGTTTGCGCTCGGCTTTATTTTTATGAGAGAACATTTCATTTTAAAACCTTTCTGCAGGCCAGTAGATTATTATTTAGAGTAGGCTGATGTCAAAAACATTTTAGTTTGGGTTTTATTTTATACCATGCATTGTAGGGCCCTGATAAAATCCGTTTTATTTTTTCCCAAATTCCATTTTTTTTTCCCAAATTCCGTTTTTTCTGTTTTAATTTTTGCAAATTCTGTTTTTTCCATTTTAATTTTTGGGAATTCATTTTTTTACCCTTTACTGTTATTTTAGTTGTAAAAAGAGTGTGCTTTTTATTCCGTGATCGCAGAAATTATAGGGCCCTAGCATTGTGCTACATAAATATTTGCATAATGTGTAGTTGATTTATTCTCTTGAAAATTTTATATTAATTTATGCAATTTCAATGCCTTGATTTTAGTAAAGTTTGTACACAGTCATATCATAGGCATAAATGCAATGATAAATATAGCTGCGAGCAGCGCATTGCGGGCCCAAGCCGGTGGCACCCAACCCCGGTGCCTAAAGGCACCGGGATGGCGGACCGTCGGCTTTGGCCCTCCATCGCTGCTCGCAGCTATATTTACACACACACACACATATACACACACACACACACACACACACACACACACACACACACACACACACACATACATATATATATATATATATATATATAAAGCCGGTGGCACCGCCACCTTGGTGCCTTTAGGGTTATTCTGCACGACGTGTAAAAACGTAACCCCTGCTTTGGAATACATACTAGTATGTATTCCACAATTGGAATACATACTAACATACTAGTCAGAACTGAATAGTTGATATCTGAATGACAGATCACCATAGAAGTCACTGTAAAAAATGTGACTAGTAACAAAAGAATAGTTACTAGTCACCATTGAAATAAGTACTAGTGTCTAATGAATAAGTACTAGTATCTATTTAATAGGTACTAGCATCTAATGAATAAGTACTAGTAACTAATTAATAAGCATTGGTATGTAATGAATAAGGACTAGCATCTAATGAATAAGTACTAGTATCTAATAAATAAGGACTAGTGTCTAATGAATAAGTACTAGTATCTTTAAAAAGGTACTAGTACCTAAAGAATAAACACTAGTATCTAAATAAAAGGCACTAGTATCTAAAGAATAAGCACTAGTAGCTAATGAATAAGTACTAGTACTTAATGGAATAGATACTAGTATCTAAAAATAAGTACTAGTAGCATGAAAATAGAGACTAGTAGGTTAAAATGATTAAATGTTAAAACGGCTTGCCATACTCTATCTGTCGTTTCGACTAGTCACAATTACGTTACAGATATCTTAAATGATAATACAAACTATCCAAAATGTAATTACGACTAGAAAGATGTTGTTGATATCTACAATGTTAATTACGAATAGTCAAACTTAGCTTTTAAATGTTAAAAGGGCTTGCCATACAGAAGTGTAGGCTCAGAGAGACACTCAACATTTTCAAACCAAAATATCTGACTTTCTGTGGGTCCTAGCTCATGAGTGTAAATTAGAAAGTTGTCCGGCTTGAGGAGAATATATGAATATATGAAACGATGAGATCAACATGTGTACTGAGTTTCATATTATTACATGTTTGATTTATGGACCAAGTTTTTGGACCCCGTTCCAGGGGGCGCTGTCTAGCCCCCTTGCCACACCCGGGTACCATCTTCCCGGCTCTGATGGCTGTGGGATCTGACCTGTGTGCAAAGTTTCAAGAGTTTTCAAACCCATTAAGGGCCCCAAAAGCCGCTAAGAGACTCAAAATCATCAAAAAAAAGGAATGTTAAAGTTTGATGCGTTGCTATGGCAACATTATCTTAGATATTGAATAATGCTTTCACAGCTCTTCATCTGGCGTGTGTTTACATTATACAGATGAAGTTTGAAGCAAATCGGGTAAAAGTAAGAGTGTGATTTCAAAGCATTTTGAAAGTGAAACACTTTCTGCTGCCAGTTGGTGGCGCTATATATTTGACTCACAATAGTCACATCCATGTGATCGGCCTCTTACAACGAACACACTGCTGAAGTTTCATCAAGATCAGTTAATGTATGCAGAAGTTTTAACACACTTCCTTTTTGATTTATGGACCAAGTTAATTTAATTAATACACTAATTATATAAAACTATTGTCAATGCACTACAATTAAACAGGTTATATGCCTTTACTTATAAAAAAATAAAAATAAAAACTTATTTAAAAAATACCAGGCTTAAGAAATGTATTTACTTTAGCAGGCCAGACACACAGTGAAATGATTAAGCCCCCTCCCCCTACACACACACACAGACTGTGTGTCAAGAGACTCAAGAAAGACTCAGAAAGAGCATGATCATATTCAAACTACAATATCTGACTTTCTGTGGGTTTGAGCTTATTATTGTTAATTAGAAAGTTGTTTGGCTTGAATAGAACAATATACACGGCAAGTTTTGTAACTGTCAGTAAAACTAACCAAGTTATAACACACTTTATGTGTCCTTTTTTAGACAAAAAAATTCGCCACGGCCAAACCGTTCGAGATATCACAAATCCGTCCGGAATTTAGCATCCTCAATGTCTTGACTTCATGCACACCGAGTTTGGTGGTGATTGGTAACAGCATGGGTTGTAATTTGATGTTTTTCTAGGACATGTATTTAAAAAAAAAAACATAATTCCCGACTTCCGTTTGAACTGTCGTAAAACTTAGAGCACGAAAGTTGTTTGGCCTGATGTGATCTATGAGTGTACCGAGTTTCATATTAATCCATGCACGTGTGTTTGATTTATGGACAAATGTTCGAATCCCTAAAAGAATGCATCCTAAAAGAATGGTAAAGTTTAATGCGTCGCCACGGCAACAGTTTCAAAGATATCAAGAATCCATTCATAGGTCTTCATCTGCCGTGTATTTACATTATACAGATGAAGTTTGAAGCAAATCGGGTAAAAATAAGAGGGTGATTTCAAAGCATTTTGAAAGTGACACACTTCCTGCTGCCAGTTGGTGGCGCTATAACTTTGACTCACAATAGTCACATCCATGTGATCGTCCTCTTACAGCGAACGCACTGCTGAAGTTTCATCCAGATCAGTTAATGTATGCTGAAGTTATGACACACTTCCTGTTTCACGCTTCTCGCCATAGTTTCGTTTCCTCGCCACGGCCAAACCGTTCGAGATATCAAAAATCCCCACACAAACTTTCATCCTCAATGTCTTGACTTCACGCTGACCGAGTTTCGTCGAATTTGGATCAGAGCTCTAGGAGGAGTATTTAAAAGTTCATTGCGTGTGTTTTACAAAAAAACCTCAATAGCCAACTTCCTGTTGGGCTGGGGTGAAAAGTAAGAACGCGAGGTATAGATGAAATTCTGCTATCGACATGTGTACCGAGTTTCATATTATTACATGCAAGTGTGTTTGAGTTATGGACCAGGTGTTCGGACCCCATTCCAGGGGGCGCTGACGAGCCGCCCTGCCACGCCCGGGTACCAGCTTCAGCCCGGCTCTGATGGCCGCGGGTTCTGACCCGTGTGCAAAGTTTCAAGAGTTTTCGAGCATGTTAAGGGCCCCAAAAGTGCCCGAGTAGTCGCTAGAAAAAAAAAAAAAAAAAAAAAATAAAAAATATATATATATATATATAAAAATATAGCTGCGAGCAGCGATTGCGGGCCCAAGCCGGTGGCACTCGCGACCCCGGTGCTGAGGCACCGGGAATGGGGGCGGTACCGCCGGCTTTGGCCCTCCATCGCTGCTCGCAGCTATATTTATATCATATCACTACACACATCATCGACACACACTACACATAAAGCCGGTGGCACCGCCACCTTGGTGCCTTTAGGGTTATTTTGCACGACGTGCAAGAAACGTAACCCCTGCTTCTGGAATACATACTAGATGTATTCCACAAATTGGAATACATACTAACATACTAGTCAGAACTGAATAGTTGATATCTGAATGACAGATCACCATAGAAGTCAACTGGAAAAAAATGTGACTAGTAACAAAAGAATAGTTACTAGTCACCATTGAAATAAGTACTAGTGTCTAATGAATAAGTACTAGTATTTATTTAATAGGTACTAGCATCTAATGAATAAGTACTAGTAACTAATTAATAAGCATTGGTATGTAATGAATAAGGACTAGCATCTAATGAATAAGTACTAGTATCTAATAAATAAGGACTAGTGTCTAATGAATAAGTACTAGTATCTTTAAAAGGTAAACTAGTACCTAAAGAATAAACACTAGTATCTAAAGAAAAGGCACTAGTATCTAAAGAATAAGCACTAGTAGCTAATGAATAAGTACTAGTACTTAATGGAATAGATACTAGTATCTAAAAAATAAGTACTAGTAGCATGAAAATAGAGACTAGTAGGTTAAAATGATTAAATGTTAAAACGGCTTGCCATACTCTATCTGTCGTTTCGACTAGTCACAATTACGTTACAGATATCTTAAATGATAATACAAACTATCCAAAATGTAATTAAATCGACTAGAAAGACGTTGTTGATATCTACAATGTTAATTACGATAGTCAAACTTAGCTTTTAAATGTTAAAAGGGCTTGCCATACAGAAGTGTAGGCTCAGAGAGACACTCAACATTTTCAAACCAAAATATCTGACTTTCTGTGGGTCCTAGCTCATGAGTGTAAATTAGAAAGTTGTCCGGCTTGAGGAGAATATATGAATATATGAAACGATGAGATCAACATGTGTACTGAGTTTCATATTATTACATGCAAGCGTGTTTGATTTATGGACCTAAGTTTTGGACCCCGTTTCCAGGGGGCGCTGTCTAGCCCCCTTGCCACACCCCGGGTACCATCTTCAGCCCGGCTCTGATGGCTGTGGGATCTGACCTGTGTGCAAAGTTTCAAGAGTTTTCAAATCCCATTAAGGGCCCCAAAAGCCGCTAAGAGACTCAAAATCATCAAAAAAGAGGAATGTTAAAGTTTGATGCTGTTGCTATGGCAACATTATCTTAGATATTGAATAATGCTTTCACAGCTCTTCATCTGGCGTGTGTTTACATATCTGAAGCAAATCGGGTAAAAGTAAGAGTGCGATTTCAAAGCATTTTGCAAGTGAAACACTTTCTGCTGCCAGTTGGTGGCGTATATATTTGACTCACAATAGTCACATCCATGTGATCGGCCTCTTACAACGAACCACACTGCTGAAGTTTCATCAAGATCAGTTAATGTATGCAGAAGTTTTAACACACACTTCCTTTCTATCATGAACTTTTTTGATTCTTATAGATGTAACCTGAACGAGTAACATCCA